>JABCKD010000157.1:0-71700 GCA_013186415.1 Fusarium sp. NRRL 66088
GCCCCCTCCCTTCCGAACACTCCAACGGCTTGTCTCGCGATCCCCTCAACGCCGCGCTCCGATCTCAGTCAACCTCTGTGCGCTCCCGCCGCCGGACCCCCGTCTGTCTGGCGTCCTGCTTTGTCGCTGCCAGCCAGTTAGAAACACACGGCACGGCCCGGTTTGGTCCGCGCACTGCGGGCGCTCAGGATGGCGGCCGCCGAGCAGAACGGCATCGACATCCTCTGTGATGCCGCCGGCTCGGACATGCTGCTTTCATCGCTGTTTGCACTGGCAGCTCCGGGACAAGACCAGCAGCGAGCCCAACCGCAGGATCAGCACGAATTGCAGCACCCGCTACCGACAGCCTCACCTACGAGGCAACCCCACCAGCAGCAGGTCTATCACCAACAGCTAGACCCTGCGCTGCAGCCGTCGCCACAAGAAACTCCGCAGAAGACCTCGTCGTCTCTACCGGCGAAGCGCAAGCTATCCGACGCGTCCGCCTCGTCGCCGTCCCACGTCTGCCACATCTGCCGACGCGTCTACGAGCGAGCCGACCACTTGACGAGGCACCTGAGGTCGCACGAGAACGCCCGCCCGTACCAATGCTCCCGCTGTCCTAAGCGCTTCAACCGCGCCGACCTCCTGACGCGGCACGAGACCACGCACGATCGAGATGGCGCCGCAAAGGACCGCCCCTTTATCCGAAGAAACGATCGCGCTGCCGAAGCTTGTCTGAACTGCGCCGCCTCCAAGGCAAAGTGCGAGGACCAAAAGCCATGTAGTCGCTGTCGCAACAAGAGCCTAACATGTCAAATGCCGGCAAGGCGTGGAAATCAATACAGAACTTCGGAGTCACAAGCCGGCGTCTCTCCTTCTGATAGCTCAATGGTGGCATCGACCACGGGCAATGAGAACCAGGTTTTTACGGCAGGCGATGCCGCCTATGCGCTGTCTCAATCAGCTGTCGCGCACCAAGTCCAATCGATCGATAATACTGCTGGATATGCTGGTTCATCCTTCCTCGGTGCACCGAGCGTGGAAGCTACGCCTGACGAGACCCTGTACTTTGCAGCGCCGCGGAAACTGCTCCCTGATATCGAGCTCTCCTGGGACATGGACTTTGGCAGCCTCACTGTTCCAACATCAGATGGGAATGGACCAATCCATCGGCTAGGAAATGGGACAAAGCGTTCATCTCGCCAACCTCGAAGAGACATGCCTCAGGAAGACACAGCTCCCCCGCTTTCGGCTTGGGTAGCTAAGCCAGCCGCCAATGGTCAAGCAGCCGCCTCGACCGTTCCCTCGAAAACGATGTTGCCAATTATACGCGACGGTCTCTTCGCTATGGTTCTGGCCGATGGCTCGACCCTGCCTCAAGTTCCAACATTTCCCTCGGCCGAAACCTTGAGCTATCTAATTGAGGCGTTTTTTATTCAGCAAGACCAAAAACAGGATGACTTCATCCACAAGGCTTCCTTTGACACTTCTGCGGCCAATTTGGAACTCGTCTCTGCCATCGTTTCTAGCGGAGCCATGCATTCCTCTGCGCCAACCGCCTGGCAATTCGGACTTGCTCTTGACAATGTCTTGAAGACTGCCCTCAACAGTCGTGTAAGTCTTGCGATCTTATAGTTCTGTCTGATATTTCTGCACCATTGTGCTGGTGTGTATGACACAGACTTGGAAGAAAATGAGCTAACGATGAATAGCTGGAATCTTTTAGTACGGCAGCGAATCCCCTGATGCTGCTCCAAGCGTCCATGCTTCATCTCGATATTGCACAGTGGTGTGGCTATAATCGTCAAATGGAAATGGCACAGACTTTTGCCCAGCAAGTGTTGACAGTAAGCCTGCCTTGAACATGGTTGTCCGTCAGCGGGCTAACGAAGAAAAGCTGGTTCGAGGAACTGGGAGGATTTCATTTTCGTCAGAGTCGACCCTTTATATCCCGAGTGCGGGCGACTCTTCTGAAGCACTCGATTCGAAATGGCGGGATTTTGCTAGGATTGAATCCCACAAAAGGTCTTATCGCAGCTCCTTGTGTACTTGATATTTGCTGACCGTGTTTAGGTTGATGATACACCTGTTTATTCATGATGTGCAATCTTCAATCGTTTTATGGAGGAGTTCAAACATGGCATACAGCGAACTCGACTTCACCCTACCAGCGGCTCCAGATCTTTGGAAGGCTGCAAGTCCACAACAGTGGCGGGACCTGTACTCGGCCAAGAGGTCCACGACTGCAGATCTCCCACGCCCCTTGGATATAGGAGACTGTTTGTCATTCTTCACTGAGCCCAACGATCATGTCGATATCGAACTCTGCTGCATGGCCGCTCTGTCGGGGCTGTGGGGGCAGATTTGGATCTACCGTGATGCTGTCATGTACCACAGTAACCCGGATCGACGCAGCGCTGGCTCTCCAGCTTGGGCCAAGGCCTTGTACCAAGATCTGTATAGCAAACTTGCCGGCTTCTCCAACCAAGCTCAGGGGATGCAAACGCTGAGCCCTGAGCTCTTACTATTCTCTGAGCTCTTGATGGTGGCACTTCATGTCTCGTTTGACCAACTACACCAACTCGCTGGTCAAAACGGCGAGGGAGGTTCCCGGAGAGCGGCGCAGATACTGGAGGCTACCTGGTTTTCAGGGCCTGAATCTCGTCACGCCGTTTGGCACGCTGGACAGCTGCTCCGATATGCGCAGGATTGTAAGGCAACAAGTCTGCAGGGGTTTAACTCAATGGCGGTCTACTTTGCTGCCCTTACATTGTGGGCGTACGGCATCATGTCGGTCCCGGGCTCATCAACCGGCCAGGGGATTGCAGACGACTATGTGCTACTCAACGGACAAGAGACGAGGGAGTCGAGGGCGTTTGTCGAACTCGGACAGGGCACACCGTCCTTGGCGCTTCCGGCGGGCTTGCGTCTCCAGGTAGAGCCACTATCGAACCGCGATATGGCCCTATCGCTTGCACGAAATATCTTGCGGCAAAATTTCCCTGTGCTCAACGAGACGCTGCCCCCGATGGTTGAGAACCTGTGGCGCCGTCTTGCAGAGCTGCAATCGGACCAGAACGGTCAGGTCATGACTGACACGGATGGAACCGTGGTAGGAGCTGGTAACCGTCATGTTTGAAGTTGTTTATTCCTATGTACATGGACTATTAAAAGGGTGTTTACGTGTGTTTGCCTTGAAAGCATCCAATTGGATGTTAGCGAAGGAGTTGGGGCGGAAAACGGGAAACACAAAAGGGTCATGACTGGTAACATGTTACAAGACAGGGTTCTATAGGGCGATATGAGGAACTATACATTGTTGAAGTGCTTAGCTTGTTGTTTATTGGGCTAGAGGGTGCAATCCTCTGTTCCTGCGTAGAAGTTGTGATGGTCTTGGAGTTGAGGCCAAGAGTGAGTAGAATTGCTCATGATGCGTTCATGTTTAGGTAGGTGCGTATGACCTGAGTGAGTGAACAACGACATTGTAAATGAAATATAACAGGAGGAAGCTACATTGAGTGTGGTTGTTTCCGAGGCCGCTTCCCTCCGCTAACAACATCCGGTATCTGGAAAGAGGACCAGGACATGCCTGCAGCGAGAAGGGCAAATCTCCCTAACCGTCCTTGCCTGCTTCACAGCCACTCAACTCTTCTTCCTCTCCTTTTCATCTCTGATGTTACTGACTCACTCACTGCATTGAATTGCTGCGTCAACAACTATTATCGTCGACTTGAAGGCCCAGTCGCAACATTACTATCTATCTTTATTCGTCTTTCATTACTGTCCCGCGGCTTGGATAACTCAAACAGTCCCAATGCCTCCCATCTAGAAGAGACATGACAATCCACCAGGCCCTCTGCACGATGAACTTGTCTTTGAACGCCTTGATGATTTACGTCTCTTGCGGCATTACGAGAACAACGCCAAGACCTGGGCTGCACCACTCTCAACAACAGATTTCCTGGATGTTCAATTCAGAATGAGCACCTTACCAGGAGAAGCTCGCTCCTTTGAGATCTGGGCACTCCGCAAACCCGACGATCCTTTGGGTATCATCTCGAGCTGTGCAACATATCTCCGCGACGCAATCATGTGCCGCGGCAAGGGTGTGAGGATGACTGGCGCTGTCGTCATTTCCGAAATCTATACTGATCCCGAGCACCGCGGTCGCGGCTTCGCCAAGCTCCTTCTCAAGAGAGTACAAGAGTACTTTGACAAGCGGGAGGACCTGGATATCGATTTCACCATCATCTACGGCAATGGTTCCTTGAACTGGTACCGAGAGCTGGGGTGGAAGCCTGCCCCAGCGACCCATTTGACCATCAATGTCGAGTGCTTTCAGACCTGCGCTGGATGCGAGGATGCATGGGAATTTCTCACACTCCAAGAAGTCTACAACATCGCCGATTGCGACGTCAACGTCAGCAAGCTACGTCTCGCAAAGGCCCAAGGACCCAAAACCCACGTCCAACTTCTACCCAGCGCGTTTTTGGCCAGACATCACCTATTCCGCTCTGCCTTGTTAGCCTACAAACTGCGCCAAGGGCACGCGAACACCATGCATTATGGAGTTTCGATTCTCGAGGACGAGGCAACAGAGGTATCAATATGGTGGATCCACGACTTCCAGAACAGCCGGCTCATGATAGGACGTCTGTATCTGACACGTTTGACCAATGCGGATGAACTTGTAGTGGAAGTATTGGAGGCAGCAATGGAGGAGGCAGTCCGGCGTGGGCTGCGGGAGGTGGTGCTTTGGGATCCGAGCACCCAGGTAATAGCGGCAGGCTTAGAGATATTGAAAAAATATGAGACGGACGTGCATGTCATGACTGGGGACAGACACGAGATGGTACCATGCGTAAGATGGAAGGGTGGCGAGAAGCGGGATGTTGTGTTGGAGGAAGGGCACTTTGTGTCGTGGAGTTGATGTGCAGGGCAGCAAGCAGGGCAAGGTTGATTTCGATTGGGGGAAGAATTCGGGGCCGGAAGAGTCCATGAATGAAACAGCGACGGAGGTTGATTGCGGCGTGGTATGTATTTGCAAGGTTGTTCTTATCTGGTGAAGCTGGGGTATCCTAATCCTGGAGGGTTGGAGTTTATTCAGTGTAACAGAGACAGAAACAGCGAACAAAGCCGAGGTTTGGGATCAACGGTTGTCAATTCCGCAGTGCGATTCAACAGTTGTTGTCCTTGATTTGCCGTCTAGAGCCGGGCCTAAAACTAAGTCCGAGCTCGGGAGTTGAAGCTTGGCTTAAGATTGATGGCTATGCTATTGAGACAGCGTCATTGGATAGCCAGGGACACAATTGAAGCTGTAGTGGGGGCCGGGGAGATCAACAAGGGGATGAAAGATGATGACAGGGAGGAGAAAAGGTGGGGTAGACGTTGACCCCGCGATGAAT
Organism: Fusarium sp. NRRL 66088; assembly: GCA_013186415.1. Classification (NCBI taxonomy): domain Eukaryota; kingdom Fungi; phylum Ascomycota; class Sordariomycetes; order Hypocreales; family Nectriaceae; genus Fusarium; species Fusarium sp. NRRL 66088. Next base: position 5,388 of record JABCKD010000157.1, read on the forward strand.
GAATGACAAACCCCCGAGGGGGCGGAATGCCTGCCATTGCACCCCTCCATCCATCCCATCCCATCCCATGGTTATTCACACTCACCTTTAACCCGCATGCAACCGTTGGCTGATCTGTACTGTACTGTGCTCTGCTCTGCAACGCACCGACCTACCTATCTTGAACATATATGAACCCTAGGCTTCTCCTCAGAGTTTCCCCTCTGACCCGTCCGTCCATCGCCAGCACTACTACATCTTTCGTCCGGGCTAGACTCTACACTACCACCAAGATGGCGAACCGTATCCACCGAATCACCATGTTCAAGATGCCCAACAAGGACGACCAAGCCGCCCTTCTGGAGCAGTACAACAAGCTCAGTGCCAACCAGCAAAAGGTAAGCTTTTTTTCACACAAGTTCACAGATGGTCCACTGATTGAACACCCCCACCACCCAGGACGGCAAGCCTTACATCTTATCCATGGTTGTCGGTGCCGCCGATGAGGATGCCCGATCTCAGGGATACCACTTTGTGTCCAAGACCGAGTTTGCTAGCATGGAGGATATGAAGTACTATGACGACGAGTGCAAGGCTCACAACGATCTCAAGACGGCTGTCAAGAAGCTGGGCGTTCAGGGTGTCTTGACTATTTACTTTAAGCCTCAGGCTATTGGTGGTATTGACAATGTTTGAGATGTGGGGAGATGAGATGGGATAGAGGAATAAACAAATAAACAAGAAATAAATAACATCTCCTCAAGATGCGGTTATTACGCACTGGTCGGCTTATCGCACAGTCTCTTGCTTACTTACCATTGTCCAGACTATCGGTGCCATTGGGTAGTGGAGACTCTCTCACCAACGGAACTTGGCGATATCGTGGCTTGCCTCGTGGATCACGCTCACTGCATGTGACGAGCTCGGGTGCTCACATGGTTGTACGCCCACTCAGCGCCGTCCGTCTTCGTTCTCAAAGCTATCCATGAGCTCACGTCTACAAACAACAGGCTTATTGCGCTCGGGCCGATCACTGGGATCTAACCTAGGCACACGCTGAAGACAATGCCTGTGCACGCACTTTTGGACCGAGGCCAAGGCTCAACGCGGGGTAAGCTTGGAGAGAGATGAAATGGGTCGTCATGTTAGATGAAGATGTGTAGAATGAAACGGTCTGTTGGGAATCTGGGCATGTTGGGATCACGCCAAGGGTGGTGATATTGAGATCATGGTAGGCGAGTAGGTGATTGTGAAGTTGTCTCTAAGCCATAATTTGATGCATCTACAGCGCCCAGAAGAATCGAGGTGTGTCGAACGTGAAGAACTTGGTGACACAAGATGGAGGTGAGAGACGGTTTAACTTGCCAGCCAAGACTAACGTGGCCTGCGTAATGACAATCGACACCCGATTTTGCTCAGAAAAGAACCAGACTAAAGCCTCAAAGGAGAGAGGATGCTGCTCAAAGGTTCCTCAAGGCATTGGAATTTTAGGCAGATGTCGGCAAAAAGACTGGGTTGGTATCGGAGGGATGGGCGCCTATCAGCTGGCTGATATAATTATGGTATGATCTATCTCTTTGAGTTGTGCCACATGCCCAAGAGACGTGATTCGTCAAACTTGGTTCACAACCTAGCGACCTTGACTGCCTTTTGATAGCTTGCCTGACATGCCATGGGGACCTGAGTGCCAAACGAATATATATTAATCCGTTTACCTTCTACAGAGGACGATATCTACCTATCCATGGTTCAAACTTGGCGAAAACGAAGTGGGCTCTGCGCAACAAACTATGGCGATTGTCTCGCAGCCTGTGACATTGCTGGCACACACAATTCCCATACCGTACTTTTGTAGCTACAAAGACATAACTAAATAAACAACGAAAAAGAATAATATAATTGAATTATTTACTAAGCTTAGAAAATACTAATTCTAATACGAGGTATTCCTCTTATTGGGATACCATGCCTTCGTTTGGCTTCGCCAGTGCTATAAATGAATAGCCAAGTGATAGCCACTGCCAGCACTAAAGGACAAATGAGGAGGTATTTCTCAGTAAACAAGCGATAATGTCTTTGTTTGCAATTATCGTTGCTTTGAATTATCTCTGGTCTAGAGAAACATCTTCATCTTAAATCTTCCCTCCTCATCAAATATCATCTTCTCCCACCATAATAACAACCACATCATCTTTTCCCCCCATCTTTCCCATTACACACGAGACTACTTCAACCCATATTAAAAATCTTGAATCCAAAGGGTAAGTTCGATCTTCCTTCCATAAATCCCTTCTTCACTTTTGTCATCGCAAAGCAAGTGAAAACCACCTTCTAACAAGTCTTTGCTTCAGACTCAGTACCAACCCCATAAGATCGCATCGCAGGCTGTCCGAATCTTCAATATGTCGCCCTCACTTTCTGACATTCAAAGCTTCAGATCTCGTCAGCCGCCACGACAAAAGAACTGCGGAAGCCGGCCTTCCGCAGTTCTTTTTCTCTGACCAGATCCCATATATATCACCAATCTTCCACTCCTATCATCTTGAAGAAACTACAAGTCTTCGTTTCGAATAACGAAGATTAGGGTTCAAGATATCTCTAATCTACCCGATCAAATATTCTTCAAAGCATACGCATACGCATACCAGACCTGGCCGACGAACCATTTCACTCTTAGTTTAGGGCAGTCGGCAGCTCAAACCACAAAGCAATTCGATCGGCATGCAAAATCTTTGAGAGGACGAACAAACCATGGAGAATCAGGGGGCGAAGCCCACGCAGAAGACCTGGCTGAGATTAAGTCGCAAATCAAAGACATCTCCCGGTTCGGAAACGACAAAGCTGGATCCGACAAGACCAAGTTCCTCCAAGGGAAGCGGACGCTCGTCGAACGAGGACGAGTCACCACGATCTGAAGAGTTGAACGTCTGGAGCCAAGGCACACGCCATCTGCTGCCAACTCCCAGTCCTAAAGTACAACGCCCTAGGCTAAAGTACATGGACAACCCTGAGGAAGATCGTGTGATACGGGAGGCTCTCGCTGCTTGCAGAGACCACAAGTACACACACTTCAACCTCGAACGACACGTGCTGTCGGGAGAACACATACCGATCCAGCGTTTGAAGCGCGGTGATGTTGTGTTTCTCTGCACGACGCACGAGCTGTACGGGCCGGGTCAGAGGAGATATCTCTACTGGGGTACAGATAAGTCTGGGCGGGAGAAGTATCTAGTGTTTTTTACACTGGTTACCAACGGCGGCAAGGGTGTGATCCAGGGATCGCATAACTGGTTCCTAGAGCCAACTAAGTACCGTTTCGTGGCCGAGCCGTATCATGACAGAAACGCGTACGTCAGTTGGACTCAGGCGGTGGCGATCTCCCCTCCTCGACAAGACTCCTTTTTTGGATGTATCGTTGAGGAGGAGCAGATCATAAAAGGTGACCTTCGAGACCTGGGAGAGTTTGTGGCGCACCAGATGGAGCACCACAAGAACGATGTCAGCGACCTCTGTCAAGGGGCAAGGGAGCTGCATCCTTCTGCTCAATCAGCGAACGGGGTGAGCCGGCGTGGGGATGCGTGGTTAACGACAAAGCACTGCGGCTTCGACGGCTGCGCATTCTCCAGGGAGGTCATAGACGCGTGGAAAGAGGCCGGAAAGAAAGTGCTGCAGAAACAGGTATCCGTCTCTTCCAAAGAGAAGAGTCGGCCTCCTGAATCTGCGTGTCGGTGTCTCGGGGGTGAGGCTCGACATTTCGACCCCAGCCTCTTCTGGCTGGAGGGGTGAGAGCCGGAGTGTACTGGAGTCGGAAGCACTCATCTTCCTGGTCAGGAGTCGGGGAAGTCGTTGTGATTTGGTAAGTCTTCTGATGCCCGGGTGTGTGAAGACGTATAGCTAATGATCCAAAAAGCACATGACTTTCTCCCCCGTGTCGTTGATCTCCATGGTCCTGTTATGCATGGCAGACTTCTCCTTCATGGCTGCTTGTTGAGCAGCAAGAGTGTTCTCCTAGGGTTTGGGGCGAACAGGCCGGCTGTAACATAGACGCCGACGTGCATCGCGGATGTCAGGCTTGCCTTGGAAATTATGGCTGTACTGCCAGAATCTCGCGGCCCAAGGTTTCTTGTCACTGTCATCGTGGGCGTTGAGTGCCGTGATGGCGTCGCATTCAGTAACGACCGTCTTGTCCCGAGGATGATGGAACAGCTTGACTGTCGTCACCTTCTTTCCCTTGAGTGTGCGTTCTGGACGGGGCGCGAAACCGGGAATGCAGTTTTGCGACGAGAAGGTCCAGAGGCTCGCCAGGAAGGCGTTGATGTTGCCCAGAGGGATGACCGATTGTAGGTCGTGCAAGATGAACGGTTTGACGAGACCAGGCACCCAACTACGTTGTCGAGGAACCTCGACCAGGAACACCGCAATGCTTGCCTGTGTACCGGCCTTCTTCGTAGTGAGCACGGACGGGGTTCCTAGGACCGCTCGTGGTGCTGATGACAACAGCATCCTGGCGCGCATGGTTGACCCTCAGATACTCCGCCAGGGCCATCGAGGTGCCGACGTGGGCGAGACCAGCCCGACCAAGAACGCGGTTCCTACTTCATGGTTTGTGACCAGAGGATGGATTCTCTGCGGATGGTGGATCGATGCGGCCCAGCATTTTTTGCTCATGGGGGCAGTTGAGCATTGGCAATGGCTTCGAAGGGGACTCCTGAAGCCGGTCAAAGTACCGCCCCGATGGCCCGCCATATGAGTGCTAGGGAAGAGACGAGTTCGCAAACAGAGTTCGACAGAGGGGCTCTGATGGGCCTGATAGTCAGAGGCAGAAGACATCGTTGTAACTACCATCCGCCTTCTTAGCCATGCGTCTCTCTTAGGCCTCGACACTCCTTTCCCATGCCAGATGCTCAGCGTTGGGTTATTGTCTCGTCGACCAAAAGGAGACGGCACCAATGCCCATGATCACGTCGTGGACCCTGCATTTCAAGACATATGGCGGTCTCTAGAAGATGATAGGGAAGAATGGGGGGTTGACGGAGTTTTTTTCTTCTTCTTTTTGGAGCTAGGGTTGGGCTTTTTGGCTACGTCGACGATATACCCCATTTAGACGATTGTTGGAGTTGTTGCCGTGGATTTTCGTCTGGCTGTCCCAGATATAATATATCTTCCTTTCTTGTCTTGATCTGATACCGTCTGATAGACGAAAATTGCCGAGTGAAATGTGAGGATGCCCAGATCCAGCGAAAGGAACAACTGTGAAGGCATGGGAGGCTCCCTAGCTCACCAGATCGTACGAAGCGCCTGATGTTCGCAGGCACCCCTAGCCTATCCTATGTTGCGAGAAACGCCTCGCAGCCAGAGCATAGGATGACCAAGTTGATGTAATCATCTACGTCAAGCTTAACCCACTGCTCATAGAGAGGGGAAGAGCAAAAGGGAGCTTGCCCCTATGCTCGGCGGCGGCAGCGTTGGAGTGCTTGATGGTTATCAAAGACGCCCAGTAGAGCCAAACGGCTGTTGGTGCAAAAGTCAACAAGGCCTCACAGCGCCTTGAGACCATCCAGGATTGGGCCAACCCCCTCTATCCTAGCCAAAGAGGATTCTAGGAGTTAATCCTTGGGGCTTGGTGGGTGAAGAGGCTTGTGATGATATCCATGCCAAGTATTGAAGGCACCAACTAGGTCTGTTGGTAGGCCTGAGGCTGTCATGGTTTGCAAGGGAAGGAGGCCATGTTGAATGTGAGGAAGGTGATGAAGAGGAGAAGACGAGAGACGGATGAGTGGGAGGGGAGGAGGGAATTTATAGATCTTTGAGAGAGAGAACGTAGCCCGAAAGTAATCAGGCTGCTCAACAAATGAATATGTAAACAAAGGCAAGTAAACCTTTATACAAGCAAGTGAAAGTTTTCCCGTTGTATGTCACCAAGAACCTTGTTCATCGAGGTTACGGCGTCAAGGTATTGCACCAGCTGTGGTTCTAGATTGTTTTCCAAAACGGGCAGTCACATAATATTCTGTTTGGTGTTAATAGGTACCCGTTGGTTATGTTCGTTTGTTAGAGGTTGGAGACCAACAATGAGGCGATTTGGCAGACCTCAAGTTTCCTACGGTGTGGTTTGCATCATCAAACTGAGCTTGAATACATCCAAACGTAAATAAATTTAGGCAACCATCACCATGAAAGCTTCTAGTCTCCGTGCAAAGGAGGAAGAGAGAGATTTGTTGAAGCCTTCAAACTCAGATCAACAAGGTCGTGTGCGGCCTCCGCGACGCTGCGCCCCAACTTACTCTCCTTGAATAACTCATTGCTGCTAAACAACCGAAATATACCTGGTGGCTCATGACATTTCCATATAAGCTTTTCACATCCATCAAGACCGTTGTGGTTGTCCTGCCAGCGGCCAACGAGACACAGCCACCACAACAGCAAGAGCAACAAGAAGAACACTTAGGAAGAGCGAGAGTCATTCTGAAACCACACAGTCCGCAAACAGTAGGGTTATAATGCCAGTAAAGATCAATTCGTGGTACGCACAGTCCATGATGGTCTATTCACACGTGAGAGGATACTAAGTCGTGCTGGAAAAGGGGTAAACTGACGAAAGGAAACTTTGCGACAGCCAACTCGTGACCAAAGCAACAGTCTAGACATCAGTAGCAGACCCTAAAAGGCCGAGAATGGGCATCGCCTTGGTCCAAAATACACTTGCTAACCAGGTTCTAGTACAGTTCTGTTCCTACCTCCCATGATTGACCGATACCCTCCTTCGGCCGAGTAGCTTTAATAAATTAAACCGACATTTATGACAAAGAAACATGCCAAGTTAAACCCGCCACCGAACTGCAGAATCCAAACCTTCAACCAAAGAGAGCAAAGGGGACACCCATGTCGCCGCATCCATCTTGCATAAGCCTGCCTGCCTACCTGCCAGATCTCGATACCCTGTGCGTCACACAACATGCTTAGCAGACAGATGACAGATGAGAGGTCTCGTTGACAGTGGCGTGGAGGAGGGGTAACACCCAACAACCAGGCTCTCTGCCTGGAACATCTCGAATCCTGGTCTGTGAAATCTGCCAGCTGTGAAAGACAAGAGCTCACCTCATTCTCTTACAAAAGACACAGCGTGAGCAACCCCATCGTCTCATCTTGTTGCGGCTCGTGCCCGTCGTCTCGTCACAAGGTCTCCCGAAATCCCCCCTCGTTTGTCGTGCCTAGAACGACTCAGGCCCAAGACAACCCCGTCGCACCGTCGCAACATGGTCCCTTTTCCACGGCCAACAGATTCATAATGGTATCATGGTGCAATATGCGAGTGCTACAGTGGTACACGAGGCATGGCAAGGCTCTCGCCTTTCTGGGGCGTGGTTGTTTGGCTGCCTCTCTGGCTCGACTTGCCTGTCATCAGAGACGAGGTGGCACTGTATGGCTTCACTTGAGCAACCTGGACCATGTTTCATACTTGAGCGTTTGCAAGCTCGGCCTAAATGAAAGTTGTGCCAGAAACTGGCCAGAGGTGGTATCATCGACTCCAAGAACATTCCGCATCTTCCGCATTCTGGCCTTCCATCCCATCCCATCCCATCCAGTTCCAACAAGAAAACATCCAAGAAACATGTGTCGTCGTACTAATCGAGAATGTGCTTCATCGAACCCACGCCAGCTGCTTCTCGTTCGTACCAACGCCACAGTGACCCATACCCATCGTCTTAACAAAACACCCAGATCCTGCTGTTGTTGCGTCCCAATCCCAGCATAGATAGTATATCAACGCCAAACAATGCTCGAAACACCTCCATTGCGCCGTCCAAAAGCTCACCAAAACATTCTTGTCGCACGTCAACTAGTAGAAACACAGCAGAGTGTTGGATGAACTAGTGTACCCGCTAAACACATCTTTCAGCGCTGGAAATGTCAGTCATTTCTGTCGCCGAGTCGCTCCCTCGCCTTGAAGAAAGCTCATCCTTGGGGAAGGCTGTCAACCGCTCCAAGGGCTCAGGGCTCCGTTCCAGGGTGAACAGAGATATCACCACCATCACAGCGCAGACAAGCATCATGATTTTGATCTCCTCAGCAAACGCACCAGCGTAAACTTGTTTGACCAGGTCCTGAAGTCCCATTGGAAGGTGCAGACTCGTCAGTGGTGAACGATGGAGATTGTCAAGTTGTGTCGACGTCAGGTGCTCTTGGAGATATTTGTTGACGTGTGAGTTGAATATGACCGTACAAACCGACAGCCCAATACAACCACCCAGTACTCGAGCTTGTGCTACAGCGCCTTGGGCAGAAGCAAGCTCACTGCGTTCGGCCGCAAGGATACTTGTCATGATAGTAGCTGCAGAGAATGAAAGGCCAACTCCCACTCCAAAAATGGCCTGGAAAGCGTACTGAGCTTTGACGTAGCCGTCAGGCCTGGTCATTGTAGACATTAGTCCAACACCAAGCAGCTGAAGGCACGATGCGCCAAGCAGAGTAAAGGATGTGTTGTTCTTCTTGCTGGATATTGCGCCGCCCAGGAACGATCCTATGGCGCAGGCACCCAGCAAGGGGAGAATGTGTAACCCTGCCATAAGGACACCTTCGCGGTTGACAATTTGAAATCGTTCGGGAATGACAATCAAGAGAGAAATGTATGGGAAGCCTGTGAACATGGTCACGCTACTCCAGCGTCAGCGGTTGTCTTGACGAATAGTGCCAGATTTCCACCTACAGCAATCCCGCAGAGTACACTCGTCGCAACATTAGCCGTATAGGGAAGATGGGCTCGATGCGACGGTGTGGCTTCATCTCTAGGAACACCTCCCAGCACACAAACACTATCCAGCTGACACCTGAGATGGCCAGGGCTGAGATGATCTCTGGGCTTCCCCAAGAAAACGTCTGTGACCCGGCCTGTTGAACGGCAAACACCAGAAATCCAGAGCTGCTGAGGAGTGTTGCACTGCCGATGAAGTCGATGCTGGTAAATGCCTTCCAAGAAAAGATGTGCGCCACATCTTCATGTGGCCATAGGTTCGTGATGGCGAGGATCGTGGCAAGGCCAAAAGGGATGCTTAACTTGTCAGTTAAGACTCTGAACCTGGGTTTCAACACTTACTTCATATTAAACAACCATCTCCAGTCTGAGAGCTGGGATACAGCACCACCGATGATAGGGCCTAGCACAAAGGCAACTGCGAGAGTGGCCCCGATCATGGCCCCGATCAAGCTCGGCCGGTGGGAGGGTCCAACTTCTACCAGACCGATCTGTGTCAAGCTGTACAGACCGGAAGCCCCCATTCCTTGGAAGGCTCGGCATACAATCCTGAGCTTCGTCAGCTTATAACCATGGTACAATCGAGCAGGCCACGTACAAAGCCGTCATACTGGTAGCTGATCCACAACCTTGTGAGAAACCAACAAAGAAGACCCATGACACCACGAGCATGTTGCGCCGCCCATAAATGTCACTAAGTTTTGAGACACAAACTGCGAATCCTGTGACGCTTGTCAGACGACCTTTGTTGCCAGACAGGCATCCATTGAACTTACCCATATATGTCAAAAGGTATGCCAGAACAATCCATGGTGCATTGACAAAGTCATTGAGATCATGCGAGATGGTAACGAGAGAAGTTGAGACGATCGAAGTGTCGAGACTCGAAAAGAGCAGTCCTGTGAGCAGGCTGAGATGATCAGTAAGGAATCCAACCAGGATAATCATGGTTCTTACGATATTACGAGGACCGCCTGTCGAGGCCCAGTAACAGAATGTTTGCGTAGTCCAGAGATCGTTCTTGTCGAGCAGACTTCTCCGCCTCTTTGTTCTTCCAGTATCGCCATCTGACCCAGGGATGGATTGGGGTAGGAGAGGGGCATGGGATATTCATTTGGCATCCTTTCCGTACGATCTCGGTGATGGCTACCGAAGATTCCTAGCAATGAACTCTTATTGGTGTAGTTTGGTGCCAATTGAGGCCGTCGTAGAGGTAGAGGTCGTATCGGGTAAGGATGTCGGGGCAACCTTGCTTGACTATGCAGGTCAATTTCTGGAGAGTGTATGGCACAGTCGTCTTCGAGACGTAACGATTGCGAGTGCTTATAAGCCGTGATGAGTCTTGTAGATAAGGGTATAAGCTAGAGGAAACGCAAAGCTGGGAGAAGAAGTAGATCGGTCTTGCTGAAGTGGAAAGGATGCCTGCTTTTCATATCAGGTCAGAAGTTGCCGTTGCCGAGAAAGAACAAGCCCAAGGATAAACCAACTCGCTGAGGACATGATTTCTCTGAGACAATGTACCAGACGAGGCAGTCGAGATGTGCCTCGCCGATAAAGGCGAAGGGTCGAATAAGTATTTGAGACATGCCGTCCTCAACAGTTACACGGTTGCAAGCGAACGACCGCTGGATCGCGAACGCTTCTAAGGCCCGCCCAGGTAGGTAGATAGTTAGTCAGGGGTTATGAGGAGGGATGAGATCTTCTCTTACAGTAGTACGGGCCAAAGAGAAAGGGCAATGACGGGTGTTGTACCACCCAGAGCATGGTTCCAAGGTGGGACATGGTTGTCTATGACCAACTGGTTCGTCGCACACTGGATGCAAAAGCGCCACTCCTGGTATCGGAGCTGAAGACTGATCATATCATCAAGCTTAACGCCGAAATGCCAGTTCCTGAGTGCTGGTCTGACACATCGATGCCACGCTAGTACCGAAGTTTGTTGAGATGCTTCGATACGATAGCAGTATAGACCAACACGACGTCTTCAGTTACCGGCTAGGAGAAGCGACGAGCCTCGGTAAGTCTGTAGGGTCCCGTTTGTGTCGTGGTAGCACATGGCGCACCTCTGGGGCTGGCTACAGGCTGGAAGAAACGATTCCAGCCTTTCCGCTTCTTGACCCTATTTGTGTCGTGATGCGAGGCGTAAAGCGTTGGAAGCCGCGAAAAGCCATCCCCGCTCGGGTATCCGACTCTCTGTGTGCGTCTTCGTGTTCGATGGGGTTCTCGTCGTCGGATCTGTGCCTCTCCCTTTCCCGTCGGGCGGACAGGCTGCCTCAGAGAGTACGAGAGTCTCAGTAAGACCTGTCTATAGATTGTCAGCTGGGAGGAGAGAGACAAGTCCCAGAATGGTATACCGAAGCGCTCTCATAGACAGAGTGGGATGTGTGGTACGGTTGGGAACTGAGCGCGTCTTCAGACTGAGAGGCCTCGCCGGCCTCGCCTCGCGTTACGTCGGTGTCACCACATCCCGCCACAGTTGCCACATCTTGAGACGGCAAGAGATCATGGCGACAAGGTGGTTGTTCAAGAAACGTGCCTGTGTAGTTAGTGAGTTGCTAGCCGGAGACGAGCCAGCTTCACTCGGATGAAGCTGTCAGGGGATCACGTGCAAGCCCATCTCCTTCCACGACCTACAACTCGAACCAGTACTAACTAACGAAAGCTACCTACTATACCATGAATGGAGACAAGAACTGACTTAGGTACCTACCTAGGTAGTTACTCCCCTGAGGGTTTCCGGAAAAGGTCACCAGACCTGGGCTGTGATGGATCGTAGGAGAGTGTTGTCCGTCTTCCCGTCACCCAATTACGGCATCTCAACTGTGTTCGTGGCAACGCGGCTCGCTTCCCGTGTCCGTACAGGATTGTTGCTTCTATTGATGACCGTTGGATCCAAGCAGATTACCTAGCAGCGGCCCTTTCCGTGTGGAGAGTTGACCAACATCGGGCTGCAAACAATCTTCATCTATTCAGCTCGAATGGGAGGTCCCCGAGATAGCTGCCAAGACGTGATGACCCTTAGCTCTTCCATGTTCAGTCATTATCCATTGACGTAAATTCGGGTTCGTGTTGACCGCCGGAGCCTTGCAGGTTGGTTAATCTTTCAATGGCTCCGTTTGTTGCCAGGCTGTCGCAACGGCCATGCCCCTATCCGCACATTCCCCACTGACAACCTAGTCACCAAACGGCTTGCTTATCCAACCAAGGTTGTTTGTTCTCGAAATCAAAGCTTCGACTCTACTAAAGAACCATTTTCCTCTTTCGGTGCCATCAATAACCATCACCTTCAAATCCGAGGTCAAGTCAAACAGCCTGGTCCTGATTGAGAATCGTCATCACTTCGCCAGTCCGACTCCCTATTCCGCAGCTCCTCTTAATAATCGTACGCAAGGCTGAGGGCTTTTATGGTTTTGTACCATATGCATCATTGTTGCCGTAGGTGTTTGTCTACCATGATGATGTTTCATGTCGTGACAAAGGCTCATCGGCAGCACAGCCAGTTCCCAACCACACAGTGTGGCTTGCGCCAGTATTCGTAGTCGGATTCATCTTGGATAGCACGCAGCTGGATAGCTTCAGCTTCTCAAACATGGATTGGATGGCGACAGTATCTTCATCCTAAGCACGCTGCCGCTCGTTCTGCCCTAAGCTATGCTGTGCTCGTCCAATTCCGTCCGACCACCATTGTGGCCACTCTCCAGAGGCATATAGACATTCCATCTCCGTTCTTACACTTCTGTAGAGTGCCGTTCTAGACATGCAATGCCCCCTGGTGTCTAAATTCCAAGCGACACAATGGGCTTGGGCCGAGGGTCACCCCATACAAACAAAGGCTATGGAAAGCCCCATTCAAGTTCCGTAGATAGGCACCCAGGCCTCGGCATTTACGTTTACTGGCTCTAGGGCATACGGAATCCATAGCCAACTGCCAACAATATTAAAGGAGAGTAGCTTCCAGCGTTTGTGAGGACCCTGTTCTCTTACAGAAAGCCCCCAGCTCCATCAAGGTGGGTTCCTGGGCTATAGAGCCGCGAGTTGCCATCCTCGAGGATGGTAAGGGAGCATAAATTGTCTATTGTTGCATCGCTCAAAGGATAAAGAAACGAGATTCATTGCTACTATATACTAACGGCTCACTATTCTACCCCATAAAAGTACCGTCACCCCGTTTTCCTCCTGGTCACCGTTCTTTCAGCGTCCATCCGTTTACATGCGCAGGACTCCCTATGCAGCTGGCAACGTCCGTCTGCCAGCCGACACCTTCCTTCCTTTTCTCCTGCCTGCTGCAGACCTGCCGGTCGACCTACCTACCTACCTAGGTAGTCGCCAGGAGCCAACCTTAGCCTCTCCTCGACAGCTCCAGCCAAAGCCATTTTCTCTCTGTTTTTTTCGCTCGTCGTGAATCACATGCAACCCACTTCTGCTTATCTTTAGGAGCCCCAGCCAGCCCTTCCAACTTCCCTTCCTCTCATCACCAAAACCTTCACTTCACTTCCGACCTCCTTTCCTCACCTCTTCATCCGCACCTACCTACTCAGCATACGCTTAGCAATCAAGGAAAAGCTCTACTCACTCCAACGCACTTACCCTCTCTCCCCGGCGTGGCCAAGATGGACGACATCGCTGTCGTCGGCATCGGCCTTCGCTTCCCGGGTGACGCTTCCTCGCCTGAGGGACTCTGGAAAGTCCTTGAGCGAGGTGAGTCCCAGTGGTCCGAATTTCCCAAGGATCGCCTCAATATCGACGGCTACTATCATCCTAGCGGTGACCGCCAGGGCAGCGTGAGTCGACGTCGACGTCTCCAGCGAGCAAAGCGATGATACTTAATAATGACCCCAGATCTCCTTCCGCGGCGCACACTTTTTGAAAGGCGACTTTGCCGCATTCGATGCTTCAGTGAGTATTCTTTCCTTGCGATGGACTCCATTTGTTATCTCCAGTGACCCCCGTCGTCTGACTGAACCCCTTTCTCTGTACCTAGTTCTTCTCGGTCGCTGCCGAAGATGCCAAGGCGATCGACCCTCAGCAAAGAATCCTCCTCGAAACCTCCTACGAGGCGCTAGAAAATGGTAACATGTCCTCTCTCATTCGATGAAGCTCGTATTGACACCTTGGTCACAGCTGGAATCAGAAAAGAAGACATCGATGGCAGCGACACGGCTGTCTACGTCGGCTCATTTGTCAAAGGTGAGTAAAACCTCCTTCTTCCTAATGCTAACCCAATACCTAACCCTCCCAGACTATGAGCAGGTCTGCCTACGAGATCCAGACTGGCAACCTCAGTATGCTGCTACTGGAAATGGCATCGCCATCATGGCAAACCGGATTTCTTACTATTTCAACCTGCACGGCCCCAGCATGACCATCGACACTGGCTGTTCCGGCAGTCTGGTGTCTGTACACCTTGCTGCGCAGAGTCTCCGATCTGGGGAGTCTTCACTGGTAAGTGTTGCAGTCTCGGAAAACAAAGAACCCAAGTGATGCTGATGTCTTTAGGCTATCGCTGCCGGTGCTGGCATGATTCTTACCCCAAACACCATGATGCCTATGACAGCCCTCAACTTCCTTAGCCCTGATGGCAAGTGTTTCACTTTTGACGCCCGAGCGAATGGTTATGGTAGAGGTGAAGGCATCGGCGTCGTCATTCTCAAACGTCTTCAGGATGCTCTAAGGGACAATGACACCATCCGAGCTGTTATTCGAGCCACCAGGGTCAATCAAGACGGCCACACTACAGGTAAGCCAAGATGGTCTACTTCCCTTCCCCCTGCTCCGACGCCTAACGATGAAAAGGCATCACCCTTCCCAGCAAAGAAGCTCAGGTCTCAAACATCACCTCGATCTATGAGTCTGCTGGCCTCGACTTTAACCAGACTGCCTACGTCGAATGTCATGGCACAGGGACGCAGGCTGGAGATTGGCGAGAGCTCAAGGCCATTTCCGAGTCGCTGGCCTCTGTTCGAACCGACGACAACCCCATCATCGTTGGCTCCGTCAAGCCAAATATCGGCCATCTTGAAGGCGCTGCTGGTGTAGCCGGACTTATCAAAGGTGTTCTTACTTTGGAGCATGGGAAGATTCCTCCTAACATCAATTTCGAGAATGGCAATCCCGACATCGACTTCCAGGCTTGGAAAGTCAAGGTAAGTTGACCACTTCACTCCATCACCATGGCTCTTGCTGACCTACTCCAGGTACCGACAGAGATGATGGAATGGCCTCTCCCTGGGCTTCGTCGCGTCAGCGTCAATTGCTTTGGCTTTGGCGGCACTAACGCCCATGTCATCATGGATGAGGCCCCCAAATACATGTCGGCCCGTGGGCTTCAGGGCAACCACAACTCCCTCGTCACCAGCTCAGCGAAGGCCTCAATTTCCGAGTACAGTCCTACCGCCGGCTTTGATCCTCAGGTGTTTTGTTTCTCATCTCATGAGAAATCTGGTCTTCGCCGGGTCATGGAGTCTCACCTCCGTTACGTAAACTCCCAAGAGGGAAACGAACCCAACTTCCTTCGCAACTATGCCTATACACTTGGTTCACGTCGCTCTAACCTCGAATGGAAGCATATGGTTGTTGCCAAGTCCCGAGAGGAACTCATCGAGAAACTTCAAGGTATCGATGAGACCAAATTCGTCCGAGCTCCAAAGAACATAAAGCCCAAGATCTGCTTCCTCTTCTGTGGTCAAGGCGCACAGTTTGCACAGATGGGAAAAGACCTGCTGCCATTTGAAGCGTTCCGCGACAGCCTAGAAACCGCCTCGTCATATATGAAGAAGAATCTTGGAAGTTCTTTTGATCTTCTCGAAGAGATACTTAAAGACGAAAACGAAAGCCGCATCTCTATCCCTCAGATCGCCCAGCCGGCAACCACTGCGGTGCAAGTCGCACTCGTTGATCTCTTGGACTCATTTCTCATTACGCCCAATTACGTCTTGGGTCATTCCTCAGGAGAAGTGGCGGCAGCCTATGCTTCAGGGGCTCTCACCAGAGAAGCCGCTTGGGAGGTTGCCTATTACCGCGGTGTAGTGGCCTCTTCCATAAAATACGAAATGCCTCAAGCCCAGGGCTCCATGATGGTTGTTGGTCTTTCCGTAGACGATGTCGAAGCTTATCTCAGCACCAGCTCCTACCAATGCGAGGTTGCATGCATCAATGGCCCTCGCTCCACGACGCTTTCTGGGACAAGTGGATGCATTCTACAAGCCAACTACGACTTTTCATCAAAGAACATCTTTTGTCGAATCCTTCCTGTCCAAGTTGCCTACCACTCTTCGCACATGCGGTCGGTTGCGAACGAGTACGAGTCGGCCCTGGCACTCGTCACTCCTCGGGAGCATCTCAGGGGGGTGAGAATGTTTTCTTCCGTCACTGGGGAGCTCGTTGAGGGATCTAGTCTTGGCAAATGCTACTGGACCAATAACTTGGTGTCTCCAGTCCTCTTTTGGTCCGCGATGCATTCAATGTTGACGCTACCGGCAGAGGAGCGCCCGCATGTGATACTCGAACTCAGTCCTACCACAGCTCTGTGCTCCCCAACTATGGACATCATCAGGTCGACCAAGGGCTACGGCAACGACAGAGCGACATACTACGCCTCAGTTTTGAAAGGAAAAGGGATACACGGAGCCATATCACTCCTCGGGGTCGTTGGTGGGCTCTGGGCTCGGGGTTTTTGCATCAGCATGAAGAAGGTTGTTTCTCGAGGGTCTTATCAGGTCCCGCTCAAGTGTCTCGCAGATCTTCCTCCTTATCCTTGGAACCACACCAAGTCTTACTGGCATGAATCACACCTTGGGCGAGCAAATCGATTCAGAGAGTTCCCCCGACAAGATCTGATCGGCGCCCCGACGGCTGATGCCATCTCATTCGAGCCTCGTTGGCGCGGATTTCTTCGCATCTCGGAGAACCCCTGGATTCGGGATCACCAGGTGCAAAAGACCATCATCTACCCTGCCGCTGGCATGGTAACCATGGCCTTAGAGGGCATCCACCAGCTGATGAAGGGCGACAAAGAGCTCCTTGGGTACGACATCACCGACATGCGGATTGACAAGGCCATGGTTGTTCCAAACACAGCGCACGGCCTAGAGACGGCTCTGAATTTCAAGCGCACATCTCCCGTTGTAGCTGGTCAGAAGAACAGTCTCCGTTTTGAATTCTCCATCTATTCTAAGCCGCTTGACGCTCCATGGGAGCAGCATGCCACCGGTTTGATCCAAGCCCGGCACAAGCAGGGTGAGTGGAAGGCCACTTTCCGTCAGCATCAGAAGAGGTACGAGTCTGTCAAGGCTACCTGTGGGAATCCCATCGTTCCACGGCAACTCTATGAACTTCTTGACACTGTCGGCATGAACTATGGCACATTGTTCCAGAATATCACACAGATACGCAAGGGCGACCATGGCTGCGTGAGCGAGGTCCGCGTTCCTGACACAAAGTCGAAGATGCCAGCCAAGTTTGAATACGACCATCTGATCCATCCAGCTACCCTCGATTCCATGTTTCAGACTCTTTTTGCCATCGACAACGAACCGATGGTGCCAACCTACGTCAAGAACATCTTTGTGTCGTCGGACATCTCTCGAAGCCAAGGCAGTATGTTCACTGGATACGCGACTGCGACACGGAGTGGTATCCACGACGCAAATGCAGACATTGCCATGACGCAATCCTGCTGGACAAGGCCTTCTGTCGTCATCAGTGGTCTTCACTTCACTGGAATCTCCAATCCACCTCCTATTGAAGGCGGATTCTTGCCTAATCACCGTGCCCTCTGCACTGAGATCATATGGCAAGAAGACGCAACGTTTGGAAACACCCTTATCACCGAATATTTTATCGATCAGCTCGTGTTCAAGTACCCAGCACTCTCCATCCTTCAAGTCGGGGGTAGCAAGCATATCGGAAACAGCCTTGGTAACTATTACTGGGCGGCCAGCATGGTGCAGATGAACCCATCTTTCACTGTCAACGAATGTCTGGATATACTTGAGCGGAAAAGGCCATTCATGTCTTCCTGGACGCTAACTCAGGTTTCCGAGAATGATGGCATGTTTGATTTCCGACCCGATGGGGAACCCCTTGGGGGGGACACCGAGCGGAGATCCGTCTATGGCTCTAAGCCCATGCCAAAGTACGATTTGATTATGGTCCCCAACCCAGAAGCAATCGTTGAAACATCCAACCTCTTCAGGCACCTCAAACAACCTGGGTGGCTTTTGAAAGCCTGTCGTGAGAGCGCGGAACAGCCCATTGCAAAGGGGATCGTCCGTTCAATCGAATTGAAAGACGAAAACGGTCGAGAACTGATGTTCCGAGTGCACCACCATCCAGCTACTGCGAATTCACCGGCCGTGTCTAATCTTATCGTTCTACTACCCAACGAGCCTACAAGATCAGCCGCAGTCCTTGCTTACAACCTCATCGTTAAGCAAGAGACTTGGGCTAACACTCATATCATGCAGCTCTCTCAGGTGCTTGAGGACCCTACTAGGCTCAAGGGCAAGGTGGTCATTTCCCTGCTTGACTTTGCCTGGGGCAAAGCTCACCACGCCTCGGTGTTTCACTGGAACGAAGATGACTTCAACGCTTTCCATGCCCTCTGGGAGAACGCAAAAGGGATTCTCTGGGTCACTCGCGGCGCGAATATGTCGAGCGGGAACCCCAAGGGCGCCCCTATCATCGCCCTGAGTCGCACCCTGGTCTCGGAGGACCCCCTCAAGATCATCGTGACGTTTGACCTTGATATTCTAACGCCCTTGAACTCTGACTCTATGGTAAATAACATATTTGCCATCATTTGGCGGTCGTTCAGAGTGGACAAAGGCCCATTCCCACGTGAATTGGAGTATGCCGAAAAAGGGGGCCTCATCTTTATCCCACGTCTAGTCCCACTGGTCGATCTCAACGACATTGTCGAGAATAGTATTTCGACTCGAGTTCTCAAGGTACCCTTTCACTCTTACCTTCGCCATCTCAAGCTACGAATTGAGCGCCCCGGTCTCGGTAGCGATGAGATGAAATTCGTTCCCGGTGATACATTCAAACCCAAAGCAGGCGACGTTGAGATCGCATTTAACAGTGCTACTCTCAACCATGTCGACTTGGAGACTATCATGGGAAGAACCGTTGACTCGGTGGTAGGAGCTGATTTCCGTGGCTCTGTTACTCGAATGGGCCGCTACGTGTCTGGGTTGATGCCAGGTGATCGTGTCAGTGGTCTCACTGTTGGTGGTTCCTTGCAGAACAGCATACAGATCGACAACCGCTTCGTCAGAAAGTGGCCATATGATCTAGCGCTAAGCCAATGCGTCATGGCTTATCATTCACTTGTCAAGGTGGGACGACTGGGTCAAGGCAAGACGGTACTTGTCCACGCTGGAGCCAGCTCATTCGGTTTAGCTGTTATCGTTGTGGCATCTCAACTGTCCATCGAAGTCTTTGCAACCGTCAAAGGGCCAGATTCGAGCCTCCAACGAATTTCTCTGCAACGACTAGGTCTAAAGAGCGACCACATCCTTGAGGCTGACACGGATAGCTTTGTCAAGGTTGTTTGTGACTCGACTGGAGGCAAGGGCGTCGATCTTGTTTACAACTCGACTCAAGACCACGTTGAGACCAACTTCAAGTGCGTCCGCAGAGGCAAGTTCAACATACCTACCTCCTCTTACACATATACTGACTCGTTCCAGGTGGCACCATCTTTCAGTTTTCAAGCAGGTCGCCTTGCCCACCTCCCATCCGCATCACACCAACTTCTGCTTCGT
Organism: Fusarium sp. NRRL 66088; assembly: GCA_013186415.1. Taxonomy (NCBI): domain Eukaryota; kingdom Fungi; phylum Ascomycota; class Sordariomycetes; order Hypocreales; family Nectriaceae; genus Fusarium; species Fusarium sp. NRRL 66088. The sequence goes on from JABCKD010000157.1 coordinate 24,885, forward strand.
TTATCAACTTTGATTTGGCAAGTTTGCTGAAGCACGACGCAGATTACGTCTCGGAACTCCTCGATGAGCTTGTCAAGTTCGCAGAGCATCATGAGGAAAAGTTCGCTGTTGACAAGGATCTCCTCAAGTGTGTTGAGCTACCCAATATCAAGCAGGCATTCGAGATTGTTGAGAAGAGCCCATACCTTGGACTTGTTACAGTCACTGGGGGCCTCGAATCCAACCCTCTCGTGCCCATCCTAGCTCCCAAACGTATCAAGTCTCTTCCCGAGGCGCTTTGCAGCAAGTCTACATACCTTCTAGCAGGAGGGTTGGGTGGGCTTGGCCGCAGTATCTGCGAACTACTGGTCAAGAATGGAGCAGAGCACATTGCCTTTTTGTCACGTTCCGGTGCCTCGTCTGAGGCCTCTCGCCTCTTCATTAAGGACCTCAAGGATAAAGGTATCGACGTTCAAGTTTACCAGGTCGACATTTGCGATGCAAAGGCCCTAGAGAAGGTGATAGAGCAAGACGTTTTGCTGGATATGCCCCCCATCAAGGGCGTCTTCCAGTGTGCTGCCGTCATCAAAGATGCCGTCTTCGAGAACATGACTTACTCGGATTGGAATGCCGCATTCAGACCCAAGACGATCGGTTCTGACAATCTTGTCCAAATCATCTCAGCCCGTGCCAAGGATCCCTTTTACATCTTTCTCTCCAGCTCGGCGGGAGTCATTGGCAACCGAGGCCAGGCAAACTACGCCGCTGGAAATTGTTTCCAGGATGCTCTCGCTCGCAGCTACCGATCCGAAGGCAAGCATGCGGTTTCTATCGACCTTGGGCCGGTCCTTGGTGCGGGAATGCTAGCAGAGGATGACGGCATCCTCGACATGCTCCGAGCCAGTGGCTTCTATGGAATTCGACACCAAGACTTCCTCACCGTGATCACACACGCAATCACGATGGATGTTGATCCTATAACTGAGATGCCTCCTCAAGTCATCATGGGCATCGGAACTGGTGGTCTCATCCGACAGAACCAGCCAGCTGACCCATACTGGAGCCGAACCGCTCTTTATAGCCATCTCAACCTGATTGACATGCCCCGTTCTGATCCGACGGTGGTGGGTAGCTCCGAGAAGGCTGACATGAGATCTTTGCTATTCTACTGTGCCGACACGGGCGCAGCTGCTCAGATCATTACGACAGGCCTCTCTCAGATGCTGGCCAAGGCCATGAACATGCTTCCCGAGGAAATTGACACTGGAAAGCCACCCAATGTGTATGGAGTCGATTCGCTTGTTGCTGTTGGAGTTCGCAATTGGGTTGTAACCAACTGCGGAGTCGAGGTGTCGGTGTTTGAAGTCCTAAGCGACAAGACAGTTGCTGAGCTGGGCGCAGAAGTTGCCATGAGAGGTGGATTTGGGTTGAACAAGAACTAAGTACCAGGTCATGAGCGAGTGATGATGAGCACGGTGAAAGAAACGTGGTCAGGCTCAACAGATCAAGACAAGCACGAGTGCCGAGTAACAACATTGATGCGCAACGATCTGCAGGCGAGTATGTGGGCATAGAGGAGAGCAAAAGTTTTTCTGCATGTATATAATGTATAATTGAGCAACCCAGGGTTGGGGTTGAGTGTAGAACAACTGTCATATAGACATGACAACCAACCATGTACTGGAATAGGTGACATGATATTGCTGGTACTAGACTTCCTATCATGATGTTATACTCATTATCGATCTACAATCTCGGTCAGTCATGCGCCCCGTTGATGGCGTCAGGCTGCCAAACAGCCTCAACAACACCCATTCGACATCCATCCGCCCTCGTAACACCCTAGGAGCAAACACAACACTGTCAGCACAAGCACACAAACAAAAAAAAAAAGCAAAGCATTAAGTATGGAATAAGAAACAAACCTTGAACACAAAGCGCTCATCGGCAGCCTTGAAGAGGTCCTCAAACTCCTTCTCAGTCCTCTCCTGGGCGTTGAGGAGCACCATCATGACCATATCCATACTACGCATCACCTTTTCGTCCCACGGGTTCTCGGACCCGGGAACCCGGAGGCAGTGATCATTGATAACAATGCGGGCGCCGGGCTTGAGGGCTGGGATTAGGTTCTTGAGGATCTTGACGGCGTAGGGGGTTGAGTAGTTGTGGATTATCCAGCGGAAGAAGTAGACTGGGAGGCTTGTGTTAGCAAACGCTGTTTTTAAGAAATGAGTTCTGACAAGTTCATACCGTCAGCTCCCTCTACGGGCTGTTCTGTGAAAAAGTCATGGGCCTGGAAAGTTATACGTTCTGCAACGTCTTGATCTTCGCATATAGGCTTGGGCGCACTCTCAACCGTCTTTGGCAGATCCTGCACCACAAACTTCATCTTCTTCCACTTCTTACCCAAGTCAACGCACACAAAGCCATGGCTGCCTCCAACATCAACCAGCGTGCCTTTGTTTGCATCCACGTCGGACAAGTCGTAGTTATCGACAAAGTACGAAACCTCGTATCCCTTGCCACCAGTCAAGCTGGCCATGGCTTGACCCATACGCTTAGCACGCACGGGGTTCTTTCCAAAGGTTGCAAACATGGGCTCCTTGTCAACCGTATCAAAGGCAACGTTAAAGCCAGTGCGCGTAAGGGAGGTGGCCTCTGGATAATCTCGAAGAGCCTGCAAGGAGTGTGCAGCAGCGGGGAAGATGTCTTCCGAGTTGAAGCCGACCCAGGATCTAAGGTTGGCATCCTTCAGCAGCATCTTGGAGGCGGCGGTATGAGCGATGTATCCGGGAGTTGGCTCCTGGAAGATGGTGTTTGTCATGGCATGACGCAGGTTGCGAGCCAAGTTGATGGGATCAAGTGTGGTTTTGGATTCCAGCTCAGCCAACGAAATAGGCCTATCCAAAGGAACAAGGCTAGCTACAATTCATTAGACGACTCATAGAATACCAAATAAGGTTGGGGAAAATGACTTACGAATGTCGTAGCTGTTGAGAATCTGCAAGCTTACAGTATCCAAAAACTTTGGCAACGGGGGGTCAGCCTTCAAAAAAGCCAAACTCAAAAATAAATATAAAAAAACAAGCTTACTTACACTCCAAACACCCCATCTAACGGATTCTCTAGGTCCTCTAACAAGGAGACCTAGTTCATTTGTAGCATATACGATTTCTTGGCGGCTCTTTTGGATATCGTCTGGCAGCGCCGGAAAGTCGCCAGGAGCATCAAGGTCAAATCCAGGATCCGGAAGCCCATTCTCCTTCAGGTACTTGTCAAGCTTCTCAGTCTCTTGGGTGATCTTCCTGGCCAGCTGGATCATATGAGATGTTTGGGTAGTCCGACCCACTGGAGCCACAGGCTCAGATCCCGACTGGACTGAATCGTTGGTCATTTTGGAGGGAGCGTCTCAGCAGGAATTGTCTCGGATGAGTGAGTTTGCTTCTCTCTCAACAGCGAGGGTCGACCTTTTTTCTGTTTCGGATCAGGGTCAGCAGTTACAACAACAAAACAAGACACAATTCAACGATGTAGAAGCAAAAGAAGTCGGCTCACGAGCTGGCCCAGGAGCAAGGGTGGGCGAGGGCGAGGGCGAGCCCGCCCACTCGGACCTCGGAGCCAATGGCTTTCCCTGCTAGTCGACCGACCGAGTTGATAAAATGAGACATTAAACTTATCGCGCCGCGCCTGAAGCGACTATGTTTGTTCTAGTCCTGCTCGGTCCAGGCCCAGATGGGCAAATCCCCGCGGACCGATCGTCGGATCACGCTCAAGAAGCAAGCCTTTGGCTGCGACCCAGACCAGACTGATGGGACAGCCATGTGCCACTGTAGCCTTGGCAACGCTCGTTAAGCTCAACCCACTCAATTGCCAGTCTTCAAACTTCCGTTGCATGAGACATTGCTGTACTGCATCTACTATGATGCAACAACAATTCTCCGATTGGACTTGACAGGAATGGCCCATGCTTGTGTCTCACTTGGGACAAGTTGCCTGGAGAAGCCCATGAGAGAGAAAGAGAGGAAAAGAGTTGTGATACATACTTTAATGTATAACCGCAACTCAAGAAAGGCACAAGATGTAGTCCGATGTCAAAGAAACAGTAGGTGAAAAGATGCTGTGACCTTCAAAAAGATCACACCGGCGAGGATTGTATTGTTTATGGCGGTGAGCTTCCGAGTGCAACCAAGCGAGGGACACGTGCAACTGAATCTCAGAGAGAGTCGTCGCACCATGCTCCAAGTCGCCTGAAAGTTGCGAGACTGCTGAGTAGAACAAGAAAATGGGGTCATAGATGGGATGTTCTGGAGCAAGCGCAAGCCGAAGTCCATATCTAATCCAACATCTGCCCCTTGCCTTGCCTTGTCTAGCCTTGCTATCAGATGCCGGCAATCTCGGACAACCGTCACCAAGGATGGCTTCCTCTGCGAACTCCTCGTGCTGGGCTGGGTCTGATCCCCCGATAGTTTCCGCTTCCATTCCTTTCCTTTCCCCATAGCCACCCCGCGGCGCCATCGTTCGCCCGGCTCGGCACGGTGCCGTCCAAACTCTGGTTGCTTGGCGCCTTAGTTATCCTCTGTAAACGCAATCACCCACCCACCTGTGCTCTTTTCCACACTCCTTTTATAGTGGCTTCTGTCCGTATACCATATGCATCGGCATGTACAGCAATGCCGAGTTGTCGTTGTATGCCCTTCGGACATTCATCAGAAGCACTTCCACACTCTCGCGATCCCATCCCAGACCCCGTGTCAGTGGGCCGAGTGCAATTGCCTGCAGACCGTCTGTTAAGATAGTGCGCCAGTATAATCCCACCGTCTTGAGGACCTTGTTCCTAGGCCAGGTTCCTATGGGAACGTGAAAGACTCGCTCTGTGACGTTGACGAAACCTGCCTCTCGCATCTTTGCCGCCAGGACACCTCCCGCAGCAGCATGGAAGTTGACTCCCAGCGAAACAAGTCCTTGAGTAATGAGTGACCAATACTGAGCGACGGGGTGTGCATCCGGAGGAACCATGCCCCCATGCTTTGCGCTGTGTGGATAATGGTGGATTTCTTGAAGTTCAATCCAGCCACCTGGTTTAAGATGCCTTGCTTCATGTCAGCGCCGTGCAAATCATATAGACGGGGACCCTACTCGAGAGCACGTTGAAAGAGTTTTGGCCAATCTTTGACTGCCATTACAGTATGCCGAGAGTGGATGTAGTCAAAGTGGTTTCGGGGGTGTAGCCAAGGAGATTCGACATCGTCCACCATGAAGCGAACATTGGGTGGCAGCCAGTCTGGCTGAATAGGCGAAAGGTCAATCCCCAGAACGTTTGCGCTCGAGTATTGGTCGCCCACTATTCCAATGTTAGTTCAACAACTTTCAGACAGGTATCACTCCTCCATGGTCTTACTCTCAATCGCCCAGATGCCAGTACCGGTCCCAATGTCGAGAATTTCCTGAGGATGGCTCCCTATAGGTGCAAAGTGGAGGTTCTGGCTGCAAAGCAGCTTCACCATGGCATGCTTCATATCTTCTCGTTCCTGTTCCACGTCGTCGTTGGGGAAGTTATAGGCACCTTCGCGGAAGCTGTGGTAGCGTCGTCCATTCTCGTACATGTAGTCTCGAACAGATGAGCCGATCGAGGTGCTGGCAGAAGTGACGCTGTCACTTTCGTATCCTGCATCAGACGCGCTGTCGCCTACGGTGCTCACTTCGGCGCTGTCGGCAATGATGTTTTCTTCGGCCTCGGCCAATGCTTCCCTCGAGATAACCTCTTGCTCCACAGTTGACAAGTTGGGGAACATGGAAACTCCGTTGGGATGTGTAAGGGGCGACATGATGAGAGATGTTGGTCGCCGTCCCTTAGGGGGCGGGCTCGCGTTGTCGGTTTTGGGGGATTGAGCTGGTCCCTCTGCAGCACCCTTCTCTTGGGCCATTGTATTGCGAGTCTCACCCGACGGTGTTGGCGTCGAGGGTCCGGTAGATGTGAGGCCTAGGCCTGATGGATCTGCGGATGGTTTGCTTGTCTGGGATTGAATGGGGCGGGTGCCTTCTTCAGCTACTCTAGCTTTCGACACGAGTTGAACATGGTCTCCTCCCTGCGCATGAGTTTGGCTGTCTGGCGCGGCAGCCCTAGAACTGCAGCTACCATCTGCGAGAAAGTCGTCGGGCTGTGTGGTTTCTCCGGTAGGGAGCGGAAGTGTCCGTCTCGTCTCCCCCTTTTGTTCCTGACTCATGTTTGTGCTAAAGAAAGTATGCGCCGGCGGGAAGACGGGTTTAAGCTTGCAGACCTGTACCTGGTGTATAGGAGAGGAGTGGGCTACCCAGAAAATGCCAGGAGGACAACTAGAAATACAATGTCTGTCGGTGCTTTTTCACACGCGTCAGTCTGTCTCGACTGTGCCGATGCTCATCGGGGGGTCGCAGTGGCGGAGGCGCGAGACCGAGACGGCAGGCCGAGCGGAAGACGATGCAGCTCGCACGCGGACAAGTTGGGCTGTCCAAGTCAAGTCAAGTCGACTCGATTCGATCCGATTCAGCTTCCCAGATTTTGGCTGTGGTTCTGACTCTTGCTCAAGCAGCCTCCGGAAGGCAAGCAGGCGGGCAAGTGGGAGTTATTGGCGGTGAGCTGGCTTTGGCTGGACTCCTCCTCATGTGTAAGAAGCAAGTTTTCCAGCCTCTTATCAAATGAGACGGGTCGGGCTTGAGGCGCCTGGACCTGGAATCTCCATAGATTTACAACCCGCACTTGCACTTGCGCTACACTAGGGACACTAGCCTCAGGGAAGGAGCGGGTGGGGCAGATGCGTCCAGGTCCTTGGGGAAGGAAGGAACGAGCCCAGGTCTGTGGAACGGGCCGGATTGGATCTAGAGGTAGGGATGGGCTTGGAGGCATCTCGCCAAGAGGTGGCAGAAGATGGCGAGTGAAACCACTCGTAAAGCGAACCTCACAGATTGAAGAGCAGCCTCTGGAATCCCCTTAGCGGCCAGGCATTTTACTTTTGTGTCTTGAGCTTGTGCCGTCTTGGCTGGCGTTGTGGTCGGGAACCTCGGGGATTGGCTGGGTCACTTGCCATCCATTTATATTGGGGGAATGACAAGTCCCATTTTACGAGCTGGTTGCTGTACTTGGGCTGATGGGCTTGGGATTGATTCATATGCCCATCTTGATTTGCCCGAGGCACAGTTGCCGACATGAATGAAATGCGGGAAACAACTCACATAATGCATCATGTCCCAAAGCTGCAAGTCCGTCGTGGCGACTTGTTCTTGGTTCAAGATGCGGCTGCGTCCTGCAAATGTGGGAGAAACACACAACCATTAGTTTTAACTACTAACAGTCACCATGACCCCCTCAAGCCTTTGCAAACCCCTCGTCTTTACCTAGGTATCTACCCACGCAATGAAGATACATGCATGCATACAAAGATGATCTGATGGATCTACAATCAATCCGTGGATATCAATCAATCCCAAGTTTACCCTGATGTTTGGAGCATCCGTTCCTAATTTGGCGTGTGTAACGTATGACAGTCAACGCCATGTCACTACCTAACCTACTGCTCCTTCTACCACTACCCTCTCTCATCTCAACATCATCACTCCTCAAGAAGGCAAGCCGTGAAGCTAACATGTCATCTCAAGACCCTCTCGCATTAGCATTGTTTCGACGACGTTGGAATCGAGTCAATTGAACCCTACCATGGCACATGCAGGGTAGTAAATGCAAAGCCACCACCGCTCAACCCACACACGCATCACGCGTATCCACTTTTACTCAAGATATCCATTCCAACGTCACCATCAACCACAAGCAAGGCACTTTCCTCGTTGCGCTTCAGCCTCCGTGGCTGCCCTCCGAAATGTCTCGACCTGCAAGCTTCACCCACTGCGTCGGAAGCCCGGCCTTTAGCCCCGAGGACCTCATCCAGGATGTCGACCGCCAGAAGCAAGCCTTGGATCTGCTGGCCAAGGATGATCTCTACAACGCCAGCCGAGTGTTGCTGCAGCTCCCCGAGCAGGACCTCTACACATACCATGCCGTAACAAGTGTGAGGCTCGCTCAAGTGCAGCGTGTTGTTAGCCTCGGTGCTGTCAACAACTTACACACCTGGTACCGCAATGAAGATGGTTCGCCTGTAAGCAAACTCGCCTCCTGACGATGCAGAGATGACAAGAGGCTGAAAGCTGCTACAGAGAGATGCGCCTTCGCAGGCTGACATTGAGGCTTACATCTCCATCTTCAACCCGGCAACGGCTACGGCCGCGGTGCTGAAGAACTTGGGGACAAACGCCAAGAAGGGCTCGACCCGGGGAGAGGTGGCGGCTAACTTGGACGAGAAGAGATACTTGCACCCGGCGCTCACGGCGAAGCTCACCGTGCCCAAGTGCAAGAAGCCCCCGAGTGCGAACCCGTATTATGATTTTTGGGCGTGGTCGTGCCGGTCACTCGAGTGGTGCGGCCCTTGTCCGGCGGCAGAGCGTGTGGCCACCAGTCATCACGTCCTCCCCATCTTCATGCACCACTTTGGCTGCGCGACACCGTCGCATGAGAGCCTGTCCATACTCAGGACGTTGGCCGACGGGCGGCCTGTCGCCGACATTGGCTCAGGCAACGGCTACTGGGCATTCATGCTGCGCCGTTACGGCCTGACGGTGCACCCGGTGGACAACATGCAAAGCGAATGGCGAGTCAACTGGGTTGCCGACACGGTCATATCGGACGGCGTCAAGTGGTTGCGCAAGAATGCAGGCGGGAAGGACATGGTCCTATTGCTCGTGTATCCCGTCGTAGGTGGCGGAGTTGGCGGAGGCACCGAGGGAGGCTTCACGAGGAACTTGGTGACGGCATTCCAGGGCGACACCATCGCCGTCGTGGGCACGCAGAATCACAACGGCTACACAGGATTCAAGGGCATGACCATGGACGAGTTCATGGAGAGGGAGCACAAGGAATGGACCAAGGTGGTGCAGATTGCGCTGCCGAGCTTCGGAGGCAAGGATGAGGCGTTATATGTTTTCCAGCGAGGAGAACGAGTACCGCAACAAGAATAAATACACCCAGACTCTCCCAGCTTGCCATTCGTCGCCTCTTCAGCTGGTGCAACACTGCCACTCGCCCAACCCGCGTCAAATTCAACCTTGGGAGGTCAAGACAGCCGACCAGGACTCACCCAGGTGCTTTGGGTTTGCAAAAGGTTGGTCTTGAGCCACAGCAGAGCTTAGATGCTGATCAAGGAGGTTGTCGGCATGATGTCACGGAAGCGTTCGAATGGAGTAACAGGTGAGACACTCGAGGACTTCGGTCAAGGGTTGGTCAATATTGACAATGATGCCTGCTGAGTTGTTGACATTGATCAAAGGACGCAACAGTCACGCCACAGAGAGAGGGTTGGCTGGTTGGCTTGCTGGCTTTTCAATCCGACATTGTGCATTGCATCTCAACCCCCGGGTTTTGGCCCCCAACATGACCATCTCTCACGTCTGAAATGCGTCTGAAATGCCGTCGTCAGGTCACATCGTAATATCCATCCAACCTCGTCCGTCCATCAGCATCCGCATGCGTCAATACACCCCGCCAGCCCCGCCAGACAGCTTCTGATCCCCTGCCGTCAGCCTCTCCCCTCTTGTCTGAACAGCCCCAGCAAGCGGCCCGGTGAACTCTGTTAGCGCTCGGGGTCGCCCGCGAGACGGCGTGTTATTGGCCTGCCTTGTGGACATCTTCTGCAGACGCTGCATCGCCGCTCCAGGCTGATTTCCTTGGCGCCTCGGCCTTGACCCTATGACGGGCAAAGACGCCTGGGATGCCCTGGGATGCCCTGGGATTGGGGATGGCCTTGGCGCAAACTGCTCCAGAGATGGCCCTAAAAGCTCCTGCGGGTAAGTTTCAGCCCGGACCGCCCGCCATTGACGGCGGCGTGTGACCCAACGAGCGAGAGGCAGGCTTTACTGCAACGGGAGCTCAATCGGGCGTCTGCTTCGCGAGTACGAGACGTTGGATTTTTCTCCTCTTTATATTACTCCATCTTCCTCTCTCCTTCCAACCTTGCCATTGTCGCAGTTTCTCTGCTTCTTGTTGTCAGAGATCGTGGGCATCGTATCGCGACCCCACGAACCATCCATCCTTCCCCCGCTTTGCGCTCTCGGATCGCCGTCCAAGCTAGATCCTTGAGTGATCACTGCTGGGCCTAAGCGCTGAGTGAGAAAAAAAAGAGAGAAAAGATCATGTCCCTCAACGTTGACGACCGCTCGAGAAAGGGCCGCTCTAGGTCCCGATCCCGTGATCGCCGCTCAAAGGATGAAGCTCCCTCCGAACGCCCCGGCTACGGCGACCGCGAATCGAGCTACATCTACCCCGAAGACGACCTTGATGAGCGCTACAATCGCCCTGGTGACCCCAAGGCCAGCGGCGCTCTTCCCTACCCTGAGGAGGGCGGCATCTACCCAATGATCCCCGGCGAACAAGGCGACTACAGCTACGACTCTCAGAAGCCGACATACCGAACAGCTTCCCCGCCCCACGACTCGCCGTATCGCGCCTCGCACGAGAGGGTAGACAACAACCTACCTGGAGCTTTCCCGGAGGACAATCGTCGCGAAAAGGAAAAGGAGCCCTACACACGCACTGTAGAGCCCCGCGACGAGAAGCATGACCGCCGCCAGGAGGAAGAGGAAGACAAGTTCAAGTTTCTCCCACAAAAGTATAGTCGCAAGATTGCCGCAAAGATCACTGGTCAGTCCTCGGACAGCGACAAGGAAAAGGACAAGAAGGACAGCCGCAGTCGCAAAGACAAGTATGACGATGACCTAGCTTACGGGAAGCCTTCGACGCCTGCACGCCCCAAGGGGCCCTCAGACGACTTGGCTTATGGCAAGGCCTCGGGAATACCCTCAACCGCTAGTCAGGCTGTGTCTGGTTCTTACGGCGGCGACGGTCAGACTACAACCCGCGGCGGTGTCTACACCGGTGCTGCTCCTACTCGCGATCAGTACTACCCTCAGGAGCAGCACGGTAATGTCCCTCCGACTAAGGATCAGTACTATCCTCAGCAACAGCCTGGTGGTGTCCCACCCTCTAAGGACCAATACTATCCTCAACAGCAACCAGGCTATCCTCAGCAGCACAGCGGTGCTCATCCCCCCAAGGATCAATATTACCCCCCGCAGCAGCCCACGTATGCGCATGGCGATCACGAGTATGACCCCGACCGACGGCGTCCACTCAGCCCGGCCGTTGACGAGTATGGCCCCCGAAGGTCAAGAGAGGACGCATACAGGACCGAGTACAACCCTAATGTCTTGACCGTTGACCCCAAGGAGCGTGATCGCGACAGGTCCCGCGACCGCCGCAAGGAGAAGGATGGTCGAAGTAGCTCGGATAGGCTTGGAGTCGACTCGAGCAGCCGAAAACGTGAAAAGTCTCGAGATCGATCTCGTCGAAGGGAGAAGTCGCCTCATCACCACAGACACAGGTCACGATCCAAGGAACACCGCAGCCGCAAGGACAAGTCTCCTGCGCCTCCAACTGAGAAGATGTCATCTCTCAGCGTAAACACTGCGCTGGCTGGTGGGTTGACTGTCGGTGGACTGGCAGCTGGGGCATCACTTGCCAATGCCCCGCCGTCGCCAATGCTGGAGTCATACTACGGCACCTATCAGGCCTGCTCGCCCATGCCTTCGCCTCTCCTGCTGCCCTCTGCTGATGATGGCAAGGCCCTCGAGCCACTCTCTCCCCTCGGCTCTGACAATGAGGGTGACAGCAGACGTCGCAGCCGACGCGCCCGCTTCCATGATGCCGAGGACATAACGACTCAACTCGCGCAAGCTCTCAAGAGCAGCCACCGACCCGATACGGCGCCGCTCATCGAGATCCTTCCCAGCCTGACGCACGAGCAAGTCATGGAGCTGCGGGCTGAGTACAAGCGGCTCGTCAAGACGGGACCGGAGCGCAAGGGCGTTAACCTCGCCAAGCACATCCGCGCCCGCCTCAAGGATGAGGACCCGCTACTCATGAAGGCCTGTTACTCGGTCGCCCTGGGCAGGTGGGAGAGCGAGGCCTATTGGGCCAACTTCTGGTATCAGGGTGACAAGACGCGCCGCGAGCTCCTTATCGAGTCTCTCATGGGCCGAACCAACGGCGAGATCCGCCTCATCAAGGAGGCCTTTACCGATAAGAAGTACGACAACAGCCTCATCAAGTGCATGAAGGAGGAACTCAAGGAGGACAAGTTTAAGAAAGCTGTCCTCATGATCCTCGATGAACGCCGGATGGAGGAGTACGATCACTACGGACGCCTACAGCCCCTTGACTATGGCCTAGTTGATCAGGATGTCGCCGACCTTCGCCGTGCTGTTAGATCCGAGAAGGGTGGCGAGACGGCCATGATCACCATCATTGTCCAGCGCAGTGACTCTCACCTGCGCGCCATCCTCCAGGAGTATGAGAGGCAGTTCCGTGCCAACTTTGCCCGTGATGCCCTCAAGAAGAGTGGAAACCTAGTGGTGAGTGTCTCAGAAACCCCCCTACTTACCTATCTGACGTCAACGGCTAACATTGTCTCAGGGTGAACTCCTCGCGCATATTCTCAACGGCGTCATCAACCGACCCGTCCGAGATGCTCTCCTGCTGCACCATGCCATTAGTGCCTCTCGCAAGGACGGTCTCCGTCGGGAACTGCTCATCTCTCGTCTTGTCCGATACCATTGGGACCCTGACCACATGCGTGCCGTTAAGCAGGCCTACCGCGAGCGTTACAATAGGGGCCTGAGCGATGCTGTGCGAGACGCCACGAGTGGCGAATGGGGCATGTTTTGTGAGGAGCTGTGCATAGCGCGAACGCCCCCTGATGTGAGGAGGTTCGACAAGATCAGCTACAGTGTGAGGTGAGCATGATAGTTGAGTTCCGTATTGAGACATGAGGTATGTGTGGGATTGAACAGCATGTATTTTGGTCACGTCATGAAGTTGCATATTGCAATAGCGCAGCCACGGCCTATTTTGTTTTTGTCATTGTCATGAAGCGTCTGGATAGGTACCATCAGTTCCATAGATATCTCTAATCCATCTCTTTTCTGGCTACCTCTCTTGTTTGGCTTTTGAGACAGAAATATCAGTGGCTATGATCTCTTGGAGCCCTTGCCTCCTCGGCCTCCCTTGCCTTGCCCCTTTCCACCACCACCACCTTTCTTTCCGCCGCCACCGCCTCCTCCGCTGCCGCCAGACATCATGACCCTCACCTTGCCAACTGGCACAACGTTGAACGTCTCTTCAGGCTTGAGTGCCTTGATCAGCTCCACCTCGCGCGGCCACATGCGCTCTGAGTCACGGCTGGTCTCATCAATAGCCCCCTTCTTGCTGGAGTCGGCCTTCCACCTATCAAGAACCTCCTTGACAGCCTTGCCCTTCTTTGTTGTTCCAGGCTGGAGCTTGGCTTTGTACTTGAAGCGTCCTAGGGCGTTCCAGGGGGCGCAGACGGGGATAGCTTCAAGGATCTCGTCGCCAGGCAGGGGCGTGCCGACGAGAGCATCCAGTTCCGTCATGTGGCTAGCCTCGTCACCATCGAGCACGTCGATGCCCTCATCCATCATGAGACGTCGAATCTCCTCGTGCTCGGCAGTCTCCTTCTGCTGCCGTTGATGTTGTGCCCGCCGTCGCTCCTTGGCGGCAGCGAGTTCTGCCTCACGCTCCGCTTTAGCCTTTGCCTCGGCCTCTGCCTTCTTTTGGCCGACTGTTGCACCGATCAGGGCTTCGGCGGCGGCGCGGTCATCCTCGTCTTGGTCCTTGTACTTTGCGGCAATCTTCTTGGCCTTGCCTTTCTGTCCTCGCTTGGGAGGAGCTTTCTTCGTTGAGGCGGGGTTTGGGGTGCCAGTTCTTGACGTGGTGGTAGATGCCTCGGGAGACTCGGATGGCTCTGGTTCTTCCGCCTCGACCTCTTGGGACTCGGTAGCTTCCTGTGTGGGTGGTTCCTCGGGAGTTGGCTCATCTGAGACCTTGAGTTCAGAAACACCTTCCTCCGCCTCATCGACGTCCTCGTCGTCATCTTGACCCTGACCACGACCAAAAGCCTGTAGAGGGTTATCACGGGGCTTTTCATCAGGCTGGTCATCTTCAGACTCATCGTCTGATACATCGTCGGGGTGTGCTGCTTCGTTCTGCTCGGCCTCGGCGCTTCCTTGTCCGACCTCGACTTGAGGGGTCGTCATTCCCGAAACTGAATCGCCAATTGCAGAGTCAACATCATAGAGACGATGCTTGACGTGCTTCGCCTTGCTTTCCTCGCTAATCTTGAAAACGACTCCCAAGCCTAGGAGCAGCTGGGCTGGAGGGAGAAAGTTCTTCTTTCCGCGAACCATGAAACTTCCAGTTGGCAGAAACTCTCCAGTAGGCGCTGACTTTGAGACCTGGTCTGCGTTAACCCACCAAGCGGACATGCCGGCTTTCGAATCCCAGGCATCTGAGGAACACACGGCGAGCGAGCCCGCCTGGGACAGCGTCGCAGGAGGGATGGGTGCATCTGGCGTCTTGGGGTTATTCTTGACAATGACGCTTGATGCTCCGTGGAGGTCGGCATGGCAGTAGACGTCGCCCTTGCGCAAATACCTCTTGTAAACCATCTCGTTCTGTTGTGCATCCTTGCCGCCGATGACGAGGTAGCCATCAGATGAGATGAACCAGATGAACTTTTCGAACCACAGCTGCTTGCGGATCGGTTGGAGGAGTGCCTTCTCCTGCTTCAGTCCCTTCTTAAGGTCTTGGGTGATCTTTTGCTCTGCGTTCTTGAGAGCTCTCGAGGCCTGTTGTTGAGTCTTTTCTTCCTTCACAACCGCTGACTTTCGTTGATCAAAGTACTCCCTAGCATTGCTCCAGGGGCTGAGACCGAGGTTGATTTCCACGCCGAGCCCCTTGCTGGGCTGCTTTCCCTTTGCTGGTGTTGAATCTTCTTCTTCAGCGCTCTCATCGTCATCGTCCGTTTCGTAAGGGTCGTCCTCTTCCGGCTCAAACTCTTCTTCTGCTAGTTCAAGCGTGATCAAGTTTTCTGCCAGGTTCAGAGGCAACTTGATGATCTCCGCCACCGGGTTATGTCGCTTCTTCTCACGCTCGACCAGCTTCCCAACATCCACCCAGTCCATGCCTTGGCTAAGCAGTCCGTTAACCGCATCCATGGCTTCCTGGACACGCTCGACGTTGGCCTCGATCGCGGCAGCTTTACGAAAGTTGAGGTTCTGCGCCTCTTGTAGACCCTCGATCCGCTTCGCTTGCTCCTGTTTTGCGGCATCCAGTTTCCGTTTCGCTGCTGCCTCTCGCTCACTGAGCCGTGATTCAAGTTTCTGTCCCTCGAGCGAGGAAAAGAACTCATCAACCGTCTCGTTATACCCCTTGAATTCGATAACTTCGATGGTAGGATCCTTGCTGAGCTTCTGGGGAACAAATGGGTGAAAGTCTTCATAAAGAAGGTTTTCCCGCTTCGGTTTCGAATCATCGTCCTCGGCGCCCTCAGGCCTCTCTCTCCGCTTTGCGAATATGTAGCCAGTGCATTCTCCTGAACTAGTAAGCTCGTCAACCGTTTTACGAGCCTCCGTCAGTGACTTGACTAGGTCATCCAGCAAAGCCTCATTCGCCAGAATCTCTTCTGGCTTGATAGAGGTATCAAATTTGTTTGTGTGCAACGAGTGATCCACAAGCACTGGTGGTATCTCGGTAATGGACACAGCAAGGCTCTTTCTCAGATCACCGCCAGGTTTTCCCTTCAGCTTTTTTGAGGAGGCGGCTGCTTTTGCTGCCTTGTTCACTGCAGCCTGAAGAGCATCGCGAACCCTTTCCTTTGTCAAGGGAGGTACCCCCGCAAAGTTCTGCCTGTTCTCGAGAGAATATTGTAGTCCAACTCGCTGCGGTTCTTGGCCTTCGCCCTCTGAGACGGTTCTCGCGAGGGTCAGGATCTTGAGGTCGGCATCGGTAAGAATGATGTTGCCGCTCTAGGCAAGTGTCAGCTACAACTCTTTACCAAGACCGAACGACAGAGGCATATACGGCAAAGAACTCTAGAAACAGTCTGTATTGTCCATCACTAAACTCAAATTCGAGTACTCGATCAGTTCCCACTTGGCTAACAGACGTTAACCGTCGGGTCTTCAGGAACTTTCGAAGCCTTGCGACAAAGGCCGATGGAGCGGCAGCGGTCGTGCGGGCAAACTCGGTAAGGTGGCAACGGAAACCGGTGTCGATGACTAGCTGCTTCTTATTGTCCGGCTTCGCAAACTTGAGGAGGAGGATCTTGGACGAGAGGTCGTAGACGTTGGAGAGTCGCAGAGTCACCAGGCGTTGCTGGAGCTCGTGTGCGATGACCTACGGGCGACGGTCAGGCGCATGATCCCAAGAGGCAGGCTCAACATAGCACTCACTTTGACGTCCAAAGAAGAAAACCTCTGCTTCATCCTGAAAACACTTCTTAGGGCAGGGATTATACGTCACACAGAATCTCGAAAATCTCAACCTCTTCCTCGCAGTGCCCTTCCATCATCGTGGGGTAGTTGGAGGGGCATGCTGACATCATCTCTCACGTGACACGACACGAGATCATGATCCTGCATCACTGAGTCTCTTGCCTCATGAACTTGGGATTTGAGACGCAGGATTGCCATTTGAAAGTTTTCAAGGCATTGGCGGGATCAATTCCGGCCAACGAAATGGACGCGGAGCTCCAGGGAGGTTGCATACATCGGGATGGATCGGATCTGACCTGCCAGACATTATCTCTTGCTTTCATGTACCCTGTCACGGTCCAAGAAAAGAGAGACACCAAAAGGGCAAAGTACATCTAACTCTGAGGAAATGGTCTTATTTTGCGATCAAATATTCATCCTAAAATATAATAAAAATATAGGAAATATACATATAATCATAGAAATCAATATTTGACAAATACTCCGCCATCTACCTTGGAGATAAGGCTCGTTTGAGGCAAACGTAAAATGATGCCTTTGTAGTGGTGCCTCATTTTTCTTGTGCCGCTGGCCTGCGAGAGCATTGATAGCAAGAAGCTTGTGAGAGGCCAAGACCGACGAAGAATGCGGCGTGAAGTCTGAATACCACCATGCTGAACTCAATGCACCACTGGCATGACCAGAAGCCAACGGGCTTGCATCAACAACCACTGGAGTGGTTCGGAGCATGCGCATCAGCAGCTTGGATGAGGTGATGACGAACGACATGCGCATCCAAACCCCATCGGCACTCGTGTTTGCAGAACTGCTACCCCAGGTTTGTCTTAGACATCGGCTACGGCGCAAATCAACAAGCTGGCAATCTCGCTGGCACTTCTTCTGACATGAGATTGTTGCAGATGCATCCGATGCCGTTAGGCCGAGGTTCGTAGAGTAAATTACCAATTCCTCCCCCAGAATAGCAACCAACGACAAGGTGCAACATATTTCGGGAGTCAAACAACCGCGAAACGCGTCCCGCACAGTACGAGCCGGAGCCCCCCCAGGTGCAACCGCGGTAGAGACGCGGCCCCAGAGACTAGTGACAAGGCTTGTGCTGGTGGTCTGAGGCTATCTCGCCAGCCCTGGAAATGGTCCTGACTGGTGGCTCTAGAAGGCCAGCTGGAAACCCACACCAATCTAAAGTACGAGACCAAGGAAACTTATGTCAGCGGAGTAGTATTGGACCTGAGGAGTTGTCACAGCAACCTTGAGCCCAGGCCCCTGAGAACGACCTTGGCGTATTAGCGCTCGGTAGCCCCCTGGATTTATTGTTGATGAGG
This sequence comes from Fusarium sp. NRRL 66088, assembly GCA_013186415.1. Taxonomy (NCBI): domain Eukaryota; kingdom Fungi; phylum Ascomycota; class Sordariomycetes; order Hypocreales; family Nectriaceae; genus Fusarium; species Fusarium sp. NRRL 66088. Next base: position 42,614 of record JABCKD010000157.1, read on the forward strand.
ATTGTCTGAGCTGGGATGAGGCACAGTGTGCGACGAGGTCAAGAACAACTCTTTGGGAGAAACATGTGATCCATTGGGTCCCGTATCAGAGCCAGCGGTCAGGAAGAAACCTTGCTGCAGATGAGGGTGATCATGATGGCCCCGATTTCGACAGGCGTCAACCACAATTCATAAATATGGAGGCTGGGGATCGCTGGGAAGAGCCCAAGATTGGCAGAGTTTGGCGTTTGCAGTTGCGGAGACGCCGAGGCCCCCCAATCCCATCCATTCTCGTGCTGAAGCGGCGCCCGTCGCGTCGCAGAGAGAGGCCAAGGCGAGGCAAAGTACTGTAACCCACCCTGCACACCAGGCGATTCGCCGTGGAGGCTCGTCCTCAGGTGCGACCATGGCTGACACCGCGTACACTAAATAATGCACTTGCATAAAGGCGAGGGAGGATCCAATAGCGGGCTTCCACGATATCACCCGCACCCGTTCATTACGAGTTCCGGGATGCCTGATCATCCGTCATTGCTGCAGCTGTACGAAGCTTGATGTGTCGAGCTTGGAGCAGATGCTGGATTTGAGGAGGTTGGGGATTTCATGTGGCAGCCAATGAGCCGAGGACACCACTTCAAGACGTGCCCGGGAGCGTCCCGCCACGCGGTCTCGTCAAGCTGTGACCATCCATTCAACCGTCCAAAGGTAAATTATTGGCATCTGCTGTCCTGTCGACTTGAGTGATTCCGTCAATGGTCACGGCTCTTGGCAGCGGCACTCGCCCAGCCATCCACTTTCTCAGCTGTGCCATGGCCCCAACTTGACACGAGCCAAAAGGTCCCCCCTGGCCTCAATGAGATGTAAACAGGAGCTCGCAACAAACAGTAACAAATAGTTGGTCGGGGACACTGTACCATTGCGGGCTGGAGCGGCTCGACGGCTCCACACCCAGATCATGATGGGTTGGTGGTGGCGCCGAACAAGAGTTGTCAGTGGCCAAGGTTCAGACCAGGCCAACTTTTGCTTTGCTCCATGACGCGGGCTCTTTCATCAGGTCGTCAGGAACACACCAACGAAACGGGGCCGAGCTAAGATGAAGAAGGTCGAGCCAGGGGGAAGGAGATGAAAGATCGCCGGCTCTATGTTCATGCCTCTCCATCCGTAGTTCATCTCGTTCCAAGAAGCCAGCCAGCCACGGCAAAAAGAGAGCGGTGACGGGGGAACGATATCTCATCTCATAACTATGGGGTTCCTTTGCCACTGGGCAATAGCTCTCACTCATTTCGAGGTGCCACTCGAGCCCTGTCTGGGAGCATGGGGCCTCGTCTCATCTGGCCGAGGGAGGCGGGAGCTCAGGAGCTGTGGGCGAGAGCTGGTTGGAGCTGGGGGAAGCTGGCTGACGCGGAAAGCTGGCTGGCTGACTGGCGACTGGCTGGAGCTAGGGGGGATGGAGCTAACTCACATCAGACATGAGCTCTCCGAGCTCTGCTAGCCACTGTCTCTGGCTGAGACGCAGGAGGAAGGGTTAAAGTAGCCCCAGAGGTCGCAGTGGACCTGGCTAACGGATGGTGTGGTGGGGCCGTCGGCAGCACGGGGTCCGGGAGGAGAATCTATACTTGTTCCGGATATAGGTAAACAACAGGCTCAATAGACATCCCTGACATGTAAACACAACGACTGGCAGAGAGACGCCCAACGGCAACCAGAGTTGGACAATCGACACGCCCCCCCGAGGGTGTCTCTTGGGACAGAGGACAGAGGGAGAGAGCTCTGGTTGCGAGACGGCTTGGACGGAGCAACAGGACGCAGCCGAGGGAGCAACACACTCAGGCAGAGTCGTCCAATCCCGCCCCCGTCTTCAAAAGCCCAGTTTCGTTCCGTCAGGTCCCTCTTCTCAACCCTCTCTCCAATTATCGCCATCCACCTCACCGTCGAAGAAACAGAAGACTCTGACGAAAAGAACGACTGAAGGCCTTTGCTCGCCATCTACCGATTCTTTTCAACTCTCCGACTTTTGTTTCCAGGAACAAGAGCCAGAGGATTCTTCTTGTCATCCTTTCGAGCTTCGGAAGGTTGTATGAGAAGGTTCTCTCGCGCCAGCAAAAGTCGCAAACCTGGACTTTGAGGCTCGCGTCCCCGTCCCCTTCAGCATCTTCCCATCGACATATCGGGAAAGCGAATCCCACACTCAGACCGTTACCGAAACCCACGAAGAGGTTGAGATCAAACCCCAACAGCCACAAGCCGGACGGGAAGGTCAATACTCTTCTGTCTCCGTCACCGCCGAACAGGTTCCTCCCCGCGAAGAACGGTACAGCGAAGAAGAGGTCCGTATTACGCGTGAAGAAGAACGTTACCACCGTCCCGGTGTCCAGAAATTCGAGCAAGAGCAGTTTACTATCCGCGAAGAGCACCGACGGTACGTTTTGAATTTCAGTTGCAAGTCAATTACTCAGTCTCGTTTCCCCCGTTTCCTTTCGGTTCGAGAGGGGGACAATTTCCTCCGTGGTCTGAGAGAGGAGGGGAGGAAGAAGCCTCGCTCTCGAGCCTGGCCTTGCTTGAACCCTCTCTTTCGTCCCCTTTTGCTCTGATCCATGGTCGTCAATGGGGACGTGCCAGAACAAGCCCAACAAGACAACAATAACAAAAACAAACACAACACAACAACACAGGAGATTCTTGCCCTCCTCAGGCGGGATCCATTGCCGCCGCCCCTGACCTCACTCACTCGTCTCCCGTCCTTTCACCTCAATTCCCCTTACTCTCGCTTGGGCTTGGCCGGCTGGCTATTACCCACTCTGCAAGCGCGCGTCAGCCCCCCCTTCTCTCCCTTGTCTCGTCCCCAGCCATCTCATATCCATCCTCATCTCATCACACCAACACAACACATCAACACACACCCCTCCCCCCTTGTCCAATGCCACCATGGCCCACCTCAGCTGGGATGGCTGGCCCGCCTCCCCAAATTACTTTTTTCCTACCTCCCCTGTCATCAAGCCCTTGGCACCCTAGCCCGCTGGCCTGAGCCTGGTCTGAGCAGGGCGGTGGGGCTCCTCAGGGGCCGCCCGCCTCCCGTTGCCATATGAGACGCAAGCGAGATGCAATAGACATCCATCAGCTAACGCAGACAAATCCAGACCTGAACCTCCTTCCCAATACACTACTTCTCACGTTCACGTAGAGACCGACACCCACCGTCATCCCTACTACTCCACCCCCATTGACGTTGCTGAGCGAGAATACCGCCAGCGCTACCGCCCCAGCACCGCCTTTTCCACTGTAGACCCTCCTTCTCGTCCTCAGTACCAAACACAAGACACCTTCCAGGTCTCCAACTACACCGTCGAAGGCCGTCCCGCTCCCCAATACCACTCTTCCGAGAAGACTGAGATCAACAACTTTACTGTTGAAGGACGCTCCTCTCACCCTCAATACCACGAGAAGACCACTGAGATCAACAACTTCACCGTTGACGCTCAATCTTCCCGACCTCAATACCACTCCTCTGAGAAGACTGAAATCAACAACTTTACTGTTGACGCCGGATCCTCTCGCCCCCACTACAACACCACCGAGAAGACTGAAATCAACAACTTCACCGTTGACGGACGATCTTCCAGACCCCAGTACAACTGTACCGAGAAGACCGAGATCAACAACTTCACTGTTGATACCCCTTCTTCCCGCCCCCAGTACAACACCGCCAAGTCTACCCACGTCAACGAGTTCACCGTTGACACCCCTGTCTCTCGTCCCTCATACAAGAAGGACGTGAAGTTCGCCGAAGAAACCGTTCAGACTTCCAAGGTTACCAAAGACAACAAATCCAAGATGGGTTACTACGACGAGGACGGTAAGTGATGATGAAACCCTTCCACACTCAACCCTCTGCTACAGAGGGCCATTGTGCTTCCCCAGAGTCCGCTCAAGACAGTCAGAGCTAACTTGCCCAGCAGGTCACTACCACTCCTTCCGCTCCGGCCTTCACAAGCTGGGCGACCGCATCGCCCACCCCGGACGCCGTGAGGTCGAGTGCGAGGCTCCCCGCCCCCGTCCCGGTGACTCTGCCGAGGCTTACCTCCCCAACACCGTGACCATCCCCTGCCACCACGTCCGCCTGGGCGACTTCCTCGTCCTCCAGGGCCGCCCCTGCCAGGTCATCCGCATCTCCACCTCCTCTGCCACCGGCCAGTACCGCTACCTTGGTGTCGATCTCTTCACCAAGCAGCTCCACGAGGAGTCCTCTTTCGTCTCCAACCCCGCCCCCAGCGTCGTCGTTCAGACCATGCTCGGCCCTGTCTTCAAGCAGTACCGCGTCCTCGACATGCAGGAGGGCCAGATCGTCGCCATGACCGAGACCGGCGACGTCAAGCAGGGTCTCCCCGTCATTGACCAGTCCAACCTCTACGCCCGTCTCAGCCAGGCTTTCGAGTCCGGCCGCGGCTCCGTCCGTGTCCTCGTCCTCAACGACGGTGGTCGCGAGCTCGCTGTCGACATGAAGGTCATCCACGGCTCCCGCCTGTAAGCAGCGTGTCAATTTTCTCTGAGAGAGGGCACTGCTTGTAATGCAACTTTTCCTTCTTCCCGCAACCTCAATTGGAGGTCGGGGGCGGCGCTTCTGGCTCTTCCCTCAGCGATGAGGGTGGAGGGCCAGGGCTGGTCTCGGTCTCTCGCCTGTAACATGTCAAGATAGCTGGGGGATCTGTTGTATGAAGTGGTTCAACTTTGTTTGTGTCGAGATTGGATAAAGCAACCGGAAATATGGAGTCTTTTGCGTAGAAGGGAAAGTTCCTGTACATGGACTGTAGTAATTGACAAGTGATTCCATATCTCATAAACCTAATTCCTCTTGTTTACCTGTCTGTGATGTACCTTTGTGTTGGTTGACGTGATTGTTTGTGCTTATCTTCTGCTGTGAAGCTTACCAGCCTAAGGTCCATCAAGGTTCTAGTCACGCGTCGCACTAACTCTAAATGGAAGTCAGCTCGTGTCAGCCGATATCGTGTTGAAGCTACCTACCCTATGCCTCTGACTTGAACTCGATGGATGCCATCTCTGGGCGCTCATGTCATGGAAATACATCTATTCAGTGGTTGAATCTGATCTATTTAACAATCCCATGTTGTAGTGATCGAATATCATCTTCATTTCTATGTCTACCGCGTCGTGCTCCCGATTCCATCAATCTTGCATACTATTTCAAGGTGCTTCCCCGCCCCAACGTCACCAAACACCTTAACCTAGACCGGCAACCCTGTTGTCCTCATGTCGCCTTAAACGGGAAGATGGTGATTGATAAGGGATGCGCGTGACGTTCATAGCCACCATCAACTTCCCCTCCTGCTCCCTCCCGCTTCTGATACATTCATCTCGACACGCTCGACAAACTTGAGCTCTCCTACAGATTCATAAAGCTCGGGTTTGTCGCGATAGACTCACCCATACACAGTCACAACCACATTCGTCCGATCGATAAGCTTATCCGAGACATCCATTTACCACATCATCGCAATGGGTGCCCAGCAATCCAAGACCGAGCCTACACTCCACGAAAAGGCCGTTCTCGAGCGCCTTCAGAACCTACAGGTTCAAGACCAAGATGATTACGTCGAAGTTACTAGCGATGCCGAGAAGGTCTCCCCTGAGCCGCTGATTCGAGATGCCGAAGGTCTCCCGTTGCATGTTCTCGAGTCGTGGCAGGCCGCCATTATTAAGGACCCTAAGAATAAGTGAGAGATCGCCCAAGTCGAGGGTTGATTCCCACGTATTCGAAGATGCTAATTATTTATCAGGCTTGCCCTCACAGCCCTTAGCTCTGCGAACCCGCGCCAGGTTCTTACCTCGCTGCCGACCGAGATCGCAGACCAGCAGATCTATAATGTCAAGATCCCATTCGAAGGCGACCCCATCACAAACCAGCGCTCCAGCGGCCGATGCTGGCTCTTTGCGTCTACCAACGTATTCCGAGTTGCTCTTATGAAGCGATTTGATCTCGAGAGCTTCGAGCTGTCGCAGCAATACCTCTTTTACTGGGACAAGCTAGAGAAAGCCAACTGGTTCCTCGAGCAGATCATCGATACCGCCGCGGAGGATCTTGAAGGCCGCGTTGTTCAGACCCTGCTTACTGATCTGGTATCCGATGGTGGCCAGTGGGATATGGTATATAACCTGGTCGAGAAGTATGGTCTCGTGCCCCAGACCCTTTACCCCGACAGCTGGAATGCTATGAGCTCCGGCATTCTGAACAGTCTCGTCAAGACCAAGCTTCGAGAGTTCGCACTCAGACTTCGGGCCCTAGCCAACTCTAAGAACGGGGTCTCTGCCGCCGCCATCTCCTCAGCCAAAGACAAGATGCTGCGTGAGATCTCCCTCATCATGACTCTCCTGCTGGGTCCACCCCCGAGCCCCGAGGAGGCCTTCACCTGGCAGTACAACGACAAGAACGGAAAGGCTCACCAGCTCAAGACCACACCCAAGGAGTTTGCCAAGAATATCTATAGCCCAAGCTTCCCCGTCACATCCAGCACCGTCAGCGGCATGATCTCACTTGTGCACGATCCGCGCCACGAGCCTCTATCCCACCTCACAGTTTCCCGGCTTGGCAACATTGTCGGTGGTCGCGAAATCAGCTATGTCAACGTCGACATTGACACTCTCAAGAGCGCATGTATCAAGATGCTCAAGGCCGGCCTCCCCATCTTCTTTGGCAGCGACGTGGGCCAGTTCAGTGATTCCAGGTCTGGCATCATGGACCTGGACCTCTACAACTATGAGCTAGGCTTTAACACCAGCCTACTCGGTATGACCAAGGCGCAGAGGCTGATGACGGGCGAGAGCAAGATGACTCATGCCATGGTGCTGACGGCAGTGCATCTTGACGAGAAGACGGGTAAGCCGGTCCGCTGGCGGGTGCAGAACAGCTGGGGCACTACTGCCGGAGACAAGGGATGGTTTGTCATGAGCGATGCATGGCTAGACGAGTTTGTCTACCAGGCAGTCGTCGACCCGCGTGTCCTCGCCAAGGAGGTTCGGGATGTGCTCAAGAAGGAGGCCATTGTCCTGCCGCTGTGGGATCCCATGGGCTCACTTGCCTAGAGAGGCTTCCACTTGTGAGTACATAAGCATCGAGGCGCAATATCGAGGGCATAGCAGTGATCGTCGAGAGGAGAATGAAGGCCATAGCGCGCGACAAGCGCCCTTGAGATCATGCGCATACTTGAGTTGCTGACCGTGCTGATGTTAACGCATAGACTGCGAGTCAGATAGAAGGGCGACGGGAAGCGGGCTGTTGGAGATACAGGACATATGATGCAGTATGAGCTGATTCGAGGATCATGACAATGATAGGTTCCAAGGGCCTACGTCGTGGAGGACCCTGCAGCTTCACCGCGACGAATAGTATGTTTAGCGACAATGAATGACTTTCTCTTCTTCATCCTCGGCTCCGGACTCGGTCGTACACCTCGTAGTGCACCACCAGACTGCATTCGGGGCAAACTCATGCCCCGCCAGGACCCGCCGTCGAAGTTGTCACGACGCTTCTACGCGAGCGGTGCAATGGATGGCGTTGATCAGTCGGTGCATCCATCTATTGGCAGAGCGTAGCGTGTCTGTATGCCACGCCGCTTCTACTCTCACCGAGCAACTGACATGACCGATCAGCGGGGTCGGGCCAGATAGATGCCCAAACTCCCAAGGGCGGATAATGTCGCCCTCTAATTCCGCACACTTGGGCATCTCGCTGCGGAGTTAAGCCCCGTCTGAGCTTATTCGTACAGCTTCGGTCATTCCAGCCTCAAAGAAGCCTTCTGGATGCACAGGTGACAATAATCACATGAGCACCCATTGCAACTTTTGTGATCATCGCTTGTGCCCCAGGGCGAAGAGTGTGCCAACTCATCATGCTCAACCGACAGCTTGCCCGCAGACGCCCAACAGCTTGCTTGGTGAATTCGCGAGCCGCGACTTGCGAGGGTGTTCCTTGCCCGGCGGACCGGGATAGTCCTTCAAAGGCCGAGCTAGCTGTCCCTGCCCAACGCGAAGAAGAAATCAAGTTTCTAGGGCGATTTTGCTGTGGATCGGATTGGAACTTCTCTGAAATCTCGAAGCGGACCCTGAACCAGTGAAGGCAAATTCCAAACAGTGACCACACTGGAAGTCATGTCTTGCTGGACCCCCGTTGGCCAGACTGGCGGTTTGACCTTCTCTTCTTGGCGGGTAACGTGTGGTTGTAACTCGGTCTGTGATCAGACATTCAGCCTGAGGAGGGGTCACTGCTCCCTGGCAAGTTGACAGTGTGGTTGCTCGGGAGGCCTGCGTGAAGTCATGCTCGCAGGAAGGCCAATGCGTAGTTGTGAGATAGATGGACCTGCCTGCGTTGCTGAAGAAACTATCTCGATGCAAGAGTCTCCGCCCAGCTTCGGACGTGAGGCTATCTAGACGCATACAAGCGAGCTGCCACTTGTCAGTGAGTGTACACAATCCGGAGTATCCTGGCCGGAATAGGCCGCAGTAACCGGCACGGGGCGGAACAGAACAGTATTCGATCGCATAACTCGTCAAATTCTGGGAGGACTGGTTGGATGCTGCTGACTGGCAGTGCCGATCCGATGAAGTTGGTGATGATGCAGTCGACAGCGGGCCATGTGCAGCGCCGATCTGCAGTGACAGAGTCGGGGGCGAAGGTAACTTCCTGTACCTCCTGAATATCCCCAGACACACGTTAGGACACGGACACGACAACAATTGGAATATCCAACGTGGAGTGGCCATTTGCGGGTCTAGGATCGAATTGGAGGGGCTGCCATGTCAGAACCCAGAACCCAGACAGATGTGTGTCTGTGTACCGGCCTTGCATTGAGATTCGAGGGGGTGGAGGATGAGATTGAGATTTGGGATTTTGCCTCTATGCCGGCTCATGCAACCTCGCTGGCTAGCAGCTCCGGGGTTCTTGAAGTGTCCCGAGGCCTCACTCGATCGAGGCGGCGTTGGGATTGGGTATCTATCAAAGGAAACCAGTGTGGCAGCCCAAGGACGGCCCGTCCCCTGAGCTGATACAATGACAGCGCGACGAGCAATGCCTCGTTTGCTGGGCGCTTGGGATAGGGTGAGACGACCCCTCATAGGCAGAGCTGGGGTTTTGAAGCGGCCAGGGCGCTTGGAGAGAATATTCTCGACGAAATGGATTGGATATGAGGACAGGGCGGGATGCGGTGATGATGCCGGTTGGCCATGCTGACTAGAGGGGGTGATGCCCTTGGTGATGATGATTGTAATTATCAAGAAGTAAGTGTGTGGTGTTGCGTTCTGTCGTGGGTTGGTGGGGATGGATGGCTTCCTCTAACACGCGGCCTCAGGAGCACCTTCCGACTAAAGCGCCTACCACAAAAATAATCCACCCAGACAGCGGAGGAACCAGTAACGTCGTTCTTTCTGACTTGAACTTGAGGGTGGAAGCGAAGGTGATTACTGGGGTATTGCCCAATCCTTCGTCTCAGCCCGAGTATCAAGACAACAACACAAAAGCCACGACATACGTAGTATTCGGAGCATCCATCTTCTGGATTTAAACACGTTGATTCCCTCCCGAATGGTCATCATATGCCAACGAATTCTTTCCTCGCTATCTTGCACTATATCGCTATTAGTTCTCATCTAGATATTGATGTTCGTTGCTGAACCGAGGTATCCTGGTGAGAGCCTCACCACATCAACTGATTAAACTTCTATCCACGCAACCTACCCTTGTTTCACTTATCTTTGGCGCGCCTCGGAAACAGCACACATTGATCAGTATCCACCTACAAGCCAAACCCGTCGTCTTTGCCAGTCCTCTCGAGCCAAACAAAAAGACAAAGCATTTGTCTTGCAGGTCTGGGGGCATCGCCCTCGTCATTGTCCTGCACTAGTTAGGAGAATCATCAGTCATCCAGTCAGCATCCATCGCGTTGTTTTGACATTCGCCACGGACAACACACAGGAACCCCAGACACACGAGGATCGCAGATTGAAATTGGACACGGTAACTGGACAAGCTCAAGGGGAGACGTCATTGCCCGCCAGACGACACCAAGACGACACCAAGACGACACCACCACCAGCAGGGTGCGCCGAGGCCGAGGCCAACGTTACCACCGCCAATCTTATACCGGATCCCTACTGGGCACAGGGTTGCAGAGCCTCAAGAGCAGAACACCGGCCGTCCTAGCTCAGCACTTGTCCTCTTAGCGACACGAGCTATTCGCCCCGAACCCTTGAGTTCACGAGGTCCCTGGCCCCATCGTCGACGCCCAATCTTGTTGACGACGCGCTGCACCTTGAAAATCCCATCCCCACTACTCCATCGAGCGGTTTGGCAAAAGACATCGCGTTCGGTTTGCCGACGTCTATCGTATCCACCCATTGGATCCATACAAGCCCAAGCCCCATCCTCAGCCCAAGGTTACCCTTGGATTTCTAGGTTTCCGAACAACGGGATCTGGCCGACTCAAGGTTTCGTTCGGCCGGCGCCGTCGCTGCTACGTATCGAAGGAATTTAGACGCTCATCAGGATCAGGGAGCCCAGTGAAAAGCCCGGTGAGGCTAAACCAAACCAGTCAGCTCCGCTTAGACGCGGACGGGATATCCCTGGAACACCATCAAGCATTGAATCTTGTTAGCATTGGCTTGTGCGGTGCGGTGTTGAGGCGGCACCGCAGCAACAGAGCACGAGCATAGGCTCGATCAAAAGTGCAACAGGGACACGAGAATCAAGAAATCAGAGACGGTGGAAAACACAACAGGCCGATCCTGTACGACAACTTCCTGCAGGGCTACTACCAAGATACGCCCGATACAACAGCAACAGGGCTGGCTACAGTACCTTATACCGACCAGCTGCACTGCACCCTTCAAGGGACGGACCCTGCGGCTTGGTGCTGACATTAGGTGGGTGACGTTTCTTGTTCCTTTTTCCGAGATCCATCCATGTCCTGTCTCCAAACCCACCCACCACCACAATCGTTTCCAAGAACGGCTCTTGGGGTGACTTTTTCCTGACGCCAGACTGTAGGCTCCACGCCACCGCATACGATCGTCATCGGCATTCCCACAGCCTCTGCTACTGCGCGAAAGACGTTGGGGTTACCGGCGGCACTTTTAACGACTCTCTGGGTCCGGGTCCGGGTCCCTTTGCTTGAGTCGAGGACGGGGACTGGTTTCGAAGAGGAACCTTGCCTTGCTCTGACAAAACATCCATCACCAATTGTGTTGTGTCCTTCTCCGGTCTTCCCCCCTCTTCTCCGCTTCTGCATCTCTTCCCAATCTCTCCATAATCGCTCTATTTTCTTGTTCTTTATCGCCCCTCACCCCACCTCGGCACCTCTGGTGGTGGACTGTTTCGGTGTGTTTCCCATCCTCGTGGAACAAAGGAAGTTCGACTGCCAAGACGTGTCATCGTCTCTTTTTCAACCCAAAGCCTGGCCTGGCCTGGTGCTGTCCGAGGAAATCTCCGTTCGTTGACTGGATAATCAAGGACCACCGGGAACCGACATCGACTGTTTCCCGAGACGGCCAACAACATAACTACCTTGAACGCGCACCTACCAAACCTTACACCGCAGGAGTCCCCTCGAGCCTGTCCTGCTCTCGCTTCTCGTCATTCGCCTCTCGGCCTCGATACGTTTCTTCATCTGTCGTGGGAATCTCTTGATCTCTGCGTCATCTTGGCCGCCGTCGTCCGATCTGGGCACCACGGCTACGCTACAGTGCAGTAGGGAAGGGCACCGACTTCACCAAGTGTTGCTCTCGGAGTGCTTCCCTGCCTGAGCCTGAACTAGTGACGGAGATCTGGACCGGGGCCTCTTATTAACCACCAAACCCCGGACGATACAATAACCAAAAAACTAATCCTGCTACGAGCACCGACCAAGCTTGACCCCTCCCTCACGTGGCCTTGGCTTTCACCGACCGGCATTAGGTATCCAGAGCAGGTTGCCGTCATTCCGCTGCCACACACAGCACAGACAGAATACATAGTCCAACTCAACTCATTACGGCGCTCGGGCTCCTACGCTCTGTCACACTCTGTCCAACGTTTCTCACGACTCGACTCGGCTTGTGTTCTCTTCATCTGCACTCGCTAGCAACTCGCTCAATTGAGGATCCTCTCGGCTCGCCCTCAACCCTGGGCCGCCCCACGTCATCATGACAGACCGGTATCGCGGCTACTCGTCTTCTGGACGAGCTGCCACTTTCTCGAACCCTGCGAGATCCTCGATGCCCTCGAGCATTGGGTACACTTCTTTGTACGCCGGGGACATGCATGTCATGCCGGCTTCCACCCACCAACAGCCCTCAACAACACCTCGAGGATATGTGACGACAACGTCCACGGCTGCGGCTCCTAGCACCACCACCCGAACCTATGCTGTTACCCAAGATCCTCGCTCACACAGGCCAACCACTCGAGATGTGACTCGTTCACATCGATCCTCGACTCTCGACTCTGCTACCCGGGCTCCAGTCATTGTCATGACCACTCAGAAGGACCGATCTAACGGTACCACATCTCAATCTTCCAATGCTCGTTCCGGTAGTCCCATTCGAGACGAATACCGGTCCAGCGAGGGGCAGTTCTACACCCAGCCTGCCTCATCCATACGTTCACGCGGCACAACTCACTCCTACGCCGATCAAGCAGGGAGTGATGAGTATGCCCGCCCTAGAGATCGAAGCGACAGCTTGGCACGCGATGACCCCTACCGTGGCTCTCGCCAATCTGTCATCTACCACACCAATCCACGGCACAGCTCCAGCACTATCGACTATGGAGACGATGGTTACCAGTACACCAATGCTGGCGAGCTGGTTCGCTATGATCTCGACCATTCAGGCCCACCCCGGTCACGAAGACGGGAGAGCCTCGACCGCGGGTACTATCGCCCCAATATTAACTACAACGCTGACCAGCGGACACTTAACGTCGATACTAGCCCCGACTTGAACCGCAACTACATAACCACCAACTCGACTAGCAATCGACAACACGAAAACCGAGGAGGACCACCCCCTAGCACCCGAGGATTCGACAAAATCCGCGGGTACGACGCAGTCCCCGCTACTGCTCACCTTCCTCTGGACCCCAGCGTTACCAAACTGGAGTCTCCTATTGTGGCAACTACTGAGGTGACTCGACGTCCCAGGCCGGTGTCCCTGTATCAGGAGGGCCCGCCAAGGTCTTCGCATCATGATGATTACTATCGCAGCCGCGAAGATGAAAGGAAAATGCGAGAGTTTCGTGACCAGAACGACCCTGAACGCACCTATGAGACCGATCGCACTTATGAAGTCCCATACTTTCACGATGACAGGGTCACCACTCGCGGCTTCGGTATCCGAACTGACTCTGATGACTTTGAAGATCGGCGAGATCGTCGTCAAGAGCCGAAGAAGCGCTCCGATGAGGAATTACCCCGCGAGTCCGAGTATGACCATGATGATCGCCGTAGAAGCAAAGTCGAGTCAAAGGATAGTCGCCGGGAAAGGCGCGAGAGCAAGAGGGGAAGCGATGATGATGAGAAGGAGCGTACCCGATTCCGAGACAAGGTGGCCACTGGCTTGGGTATTGCTGCAACTGCTGTTGGACTTGTGCCCTCCATCAAGGATAAGGATGATGACAAGCGGGAGAAGGAATCAAGCAGGCGCAAGGGCTCGGACGATGAGCGCGACCGTGAGCGCAAGCGTGAACGGCGGAGAAGCTCGACGAACCGCGAACGTCCGCGAGTATCAGAACGAAGTCGATCGAGGCCCCGGGACTATGATCGTGACAACAATGAGACAAGCCGCCTAAACGTTGATCCCCGCAAGAGTGGCGAAGCGGTCATCTCATCCTCTGACTCTGATGAAGCCAAGAAGCCAACAAGACGACATCGCAGCTCGGGCGCGTTTAACCCCAATGATGCCTCGGAGCTGAGACAGCTCAAGGACCAACTTGCCGCCTTGAAGACTACTGAAAAGGAAAAGGAAAAGGACAAGGAAAAGGAGACACCAGTCGTGAGGGAGTCCAGAAATCGTTCTTCCTCATCTACAAGGGAACCGACAAACATTCTGGAAGCCAAGTCTTCCAAGGACCTTCGAGCCTCACCCGATTCCAGGCTATCACCTTCTCTCAAGGAAGAGATTTGCGGACGCGAGACTCAACAGACTCCCCCCGAGGAGAAGCAAGTTCGTGTTGTTTCACCTCCCCGCGACAAGAAGGACGAAAAGCCACTCAAGGGCATCTTGAAACAGCCCAAGGTCAGCTTCCCGGAGGAGCCAAACCCCATCCGTGAGGGTGTTGCACCTCACAAGGAGGACAAGAAGGCAAGAGAAGCACCCCCAGGCGCAAAGTGGACCAAGATCAGCCGCAAGGTGGTCAACCCTGAAGCCTTGACTATTGGCAAGGAGAGGTTCGAGGTCAGGGATGACTTCGTCATTGTCCTGCGTGTGCTTAGCAAGGAAGAAATCCAAGCATACGCATCTGCGACGCAAGTTTTGCGAGGTAAGTTAAGCTGCCAAGATTTGCATATTCCTCTTCATTTACTAACTTGAAATGTTCAGAACGACGACGTCGTGATGAGGACGACGAAGATCGTGACCGTGGTGATGATGAGGATAGGCGCAAGCATCATCGCCATCGCCGTCACAGAGATGATGATGAGGACTGGGATGACAAGGACCGAGATCGCGAACGACGTCGACGACACAGAGACGATGATGACTATGATGCCCGATCAAGGGACCAAGAACACCACCACCACCACCATCGATCCCACCGAGACCGCGATCCGGTCCTTGAAGTCTAAAGCAGGAACATGAGGCCATTTTCCATTTTTGTTTAACATATGATAACGTTTTAAAGCGTTGCATGGAATGATTTACACGGTCGTTTACACATCAAATGTTGGCATATAAAACTATGAACGAAGCAAGCAGACAAGCAAGCATGTTGGGCGGCTTAGCGAAGGTATTTTTCGGATATAAAGAAAATCAAATAAAAATTGGGTTATGGATGGTTCCTGAGTCTTTGGTCATGCGGTCCTTAAAACAGCGTTGCATTGATGGGAAGTGCTCGCAGATGATGGAACTCGAGGTTCCTTTGACGTTGACGGGCGTTGGGTTTCAATGGAACGGCCCGAAGCTGTCTTTTTGAGTTTGAAGCTTGAGAGAAACGGTTAGCGGATTGGATGACACGTCACGAGTTAGGCCGTAACGTTGTGTTTGGCGCTGGCGCTGGTGCTGGCGCTTGTTTGTGGTGGCAAATGGTGATGGATTGTCAGATGAGGAGGAGGAGGAGGAGGAGGAGGAGTGTGGTGGTGTTGGTGCTGCTGGAGATATCTTGACATGATAGAACAGAACATCCAACCATCAACTCAAGAGTTGATATGGCCAATGGAGCGTACGTGTGTGATGACCCATGTTCAGCAGTCAACATAGAGTTCTCGTTAAACTACAGACTATCCAACATGAGTGGTTTCCCATACTCATAGGTGTGCTAAGCAGATTGGTGAATAGAGAACCAGTACTGACCCCTCCTTGGCAAGTCAAAGGTCAAAGCAACCAGTACCACCCTACGACATGCCCACATCCATAATAGGAACTCTCAATAGGCTTGTCACATTGTTGAAAGGCATCAGTGACGGTGACTCGCTTGTCCTAGGGACAGCCTCTCCAAAGTAGTCACTCTAGACCTGCCAAAGCCAACACAACCAACAAACATCGACCCTGTTCCAGACTTGTTGGCCTCAAAACTGATGGAGGGTCGAGATATCGTCTAACCTAACAGATCCTCAGGGTTACAACACTAGCCCATCTCAGTGACGGGAATGCAAACAAGCATCCATCCATCCATCCAACACCCATCACTTCAAGCTTACTACTGTACGGGGAAAGCTTGAAGCTCCGCCATTCCTCAGACACTTGCCCAAACCTACCTTGGACAGGCCGATATTGGCTACCATGTCGTACAACGTACCTCAGCATGGACTTGGCGGGCTGGGCAACGTCCTGAAGAGACGACGCCGCCACCCGTAGGTTGTCTGCCTTTGAGTATAAACGTCGCAACGTGGTGGACGATGTGCCGCTCTCGGACTCGGGCACCAGAATAGGAGGGCGCATGTAGCCGTCATATGACCTTTCCTCATGAGACGGGCGAGTACATCCTCCATTCCTCAAAAGACTGTATCTAAAACCCCCCCAGTTTCCACATTGAACCGCATGAAGCTGCAATGGACCGTCATCAAGGTGGTTTTTGGAGTGTGAGTGGGAGGGGAGGGCGTTAAGGACCGATTAGCCCAGGCTGTTTCACGGCTGCCTCTTCCCACGGGGCGTCTCTATTGGTCTTTCTTGTCAACATGGGTAGTCTATGTGAAACGGATCTGGCATGGAGTGCATAGATAGATCTATCCGCACACAATCGCGCTGCGGGAAGGGGAATGCGGTTTGCGACGCTAGTTCTGACGGTGAGACGGCAGAAACCAAGGTAAGGTAGGTAGAGTGTGCAGACAACCTCTCCATGCGTGATATCGAGTAAATATGAGACCAGTTACGGCTAACAACCGTAGGCGAGAATGCTCATCCGTTTCATGTCTCCATTTCCGGCCATGATATGTGTAGAATGTAGCAGGCAGCCAAGTCTCTCGTCCCTCCATCGTGTCCCAGAGCGAGTGAGCACTGTAAGCGCGTTAAGCCAAGTTGCAGCAGCCAGAGTGCATATCATTGTACCATCAGTCACAATAAATGTTTCGACATGGCACAAGAGAAACTGAGCTCGCACGTCCCAATAATAGCAACGCTGCAGCCACGGCTGAGAAGGCACTGGCTGAGCTCAACCGCCGATCATGTCAAACTCTGTTGAGCCGGTTTCCAGCAAACGGGCGCCGTGCTGTGGCGCCCCCTTCCCCCTTCCATCTCGCGCATGGCTTAATAGCTCATTGACAATCTGGACCGGCCATTGAGCCACGTCGTAGGTGGTTGCTTCGAGTCAAAATGTCTCAACTTTTTGGTGGGTTGCGGGAGCGTTCCGCAGACCGCGGCAAGACGCCAACCTCACTTGACGCCGTGAACTTGGACACAACGAAATCAAACGGACGGGGTGGCTCATCTTGTAGCCCATCCATACTACATATGCACCTGGATGTGTTGCAATTCTCGAGGCCGCAGCCGGTGTGTCTGTATTGTACTTGTTGAAAGCCCTCCGCCTTCGCATCAGACACACGTCTGTCTGCCTTGAACTCGTTGGCAATGTCTTGATGATGATGAGGATGATGACGACGTTGCTGCTGTGTTAAAGCTTCACCGACTTCCATCACTAATGATGTCTCAGCGGCAATGAAACGGATCAAGTTGGTTCTCATGTCAAAAACTTGGTTGGTTATGAGAGCCACACGCATGTCTCTTTGCTTCTTCCTGTCCGACTCCACCGATGAGACAAGGCGTAACACTCGGGGCAAGCCCTCGACGGCCTCCACTTCCTCCATGTATCTCCCATCGTGTTCAGTTCGAGACGATGGTCTTGGGCCAAGTCTCAACCGACGTAGAGTGAAGATTCATTAGCCTCGCGCCTCTTCTTCGCCCAGCTGAGGCGCGTGGGGAACAAACAGCATGATACCCATCTCACGGGACCGTCTGTCAGAAAACAGACTCGGATGACAGGGGTGGGTGGGTGCCCAGAAGTTGAACTTCAACGCGACAGTGAGACGCGCCCAGGCCACGAAACAGACTTGTCTTGAAAGCACATACTTGCTGCGTAAGAACATACGCAGTCAGACATGACGATCGCGATGCCTCCTCCTTTCTTTGTCATGCAAACACGACCAAGGACATCGGTACAGTTAACTCTACCGTCTCAACTTACAGAGGAAGCGGACGTTCCTCCGCGTGAAAGAGAGACGTGATACTCTCGGCTCGGGGAAGCAGGGGGGGCCACAAACTCTCGGTATCGCATAGCTACCGCGTAGCCCGTCTCTGGCATCAAAGCAAAGTCCCTTAGAATGGTCGAGACCGCCGATCATCATCCGCCAGTCGAGTTCGTCGGTCTTTCGACACCCATAAAGCGCAGCAACGCGGGGGCAATGCACCACCACACGTGTTGAAGCTAACCACCACCCCGACTGCATCTGGCGGCCTGGTGGCTGGACCAAGGACCTGCTTCTCAAAATAACGAGATCCCGGCTGTGCTTAGAAACTCCGAGGGTGCTTGGTCCAAGCAGCAGTGGCCGAACAGCACGAAAAAGCAAACCCCACGACCGCTGGTTCGCAACTCGACGGGTGGTGGTGGTGGAGTCTTCATGTAAGCATGGCCTGCTTTTCTTTTTCATATAGCCCCCCCGGTCAATATCTTCGCCATGCTCCAAGGGGCATTGACTGAATCAGACTGAACTGACCTTCTCCATGCCATGATGTGGATCCCGCAGTCAAGCATTGTACCCTCCAGAAACAGTTTGTCGCCCTTCTCAATAGTCACTTAGCCATGCATCGACCGATAGACTTGACAGCGCTTGTAGCAGACAGTCCGATTCGTGTGGTGGTTGAGGCGCTCTCGCCAGGGTATCCCCTGTCAATGTCAAGTTCATGGTTCTCGAAGCTGTCCACCGCGTATATGCTCTGGTACCATCATAATTGGCCATTCCAGTATCAAAGCCAACGACTTCTCAACTCAATTCTTCAAGAGGAGGTACCACTGTGCTCTGGGGTGATCATGGCTCGCTCTTGCCAGTAGCCATGCATAAAGGGGTGATAAAAGGCTTGGGCACCTTCATCTTCCCATTGTATTGTTACAACGACCTGTCGTAAACTGGCTCAACTTAAGCCCTCGAAGAGAGTAGGGGCATGCCTCCTTGCCCTGCTAAACGATCTAGATCATTCCCGTGGTGTTTCCTGGAAACCCTGGTGAACCAGATGGACAACGTATTGGGCTAGGGACTCTCGAACCCCATCCATTGCTTCGAGGTAGTGAATCCTTGCCTTGGCTTTGATCTACAGATGAGACCCCAGCAACGACTGTCAACACCTCCAGCACCAGGTATCCAGGCCAAGAATACCTGATGCTTAAGATGAAGCTCAGACATCAATCATCCTCCGTCTCCCAAACGATGGCTGGAGGCCGCTAGACGGGTCCAACACGAGACGGAGTGAGGGTCCTTGAACCGAGGCGAACTGGATCTGCTCCGTATTCTCGGGCGGATATCAATCAAAGTCCACGGCCAATTTCCTTTTCAAGCCCTGGTGGACCCGTCAAGGGGACCGGCAGTTAGGTTGGCGAATTAAACAAGCCTCGAGGAGACAGTTTTGGATATCAGCTCGGCCGGACGCTTGCTGTGGTCCAAAGCTTCTCTGCAACGACCAGGCACACGCCAGGACTCCTGGTCAATCTCCATGCGCCAGTTCCCTCCGCCGGGCCACCGTGGAAGCGGAACCCCCTTGCCGGCATGCTCACACATGTCGTCCTAATTAGTCTTCCGTACATCCCTCCCCTGTCCGGGGATGGCGGCCGCACCCCTTCCTCGCATCCTGGCTGTGCCTGGAGAATGTCAGACCCTGGTCCGGCCGGGATGGCAGGGAGAAGCCACCAGTCTCAGTGCGGATAGCAGTGTCCCACAACAGCCGGTTGTCGCTTGGGTGTGGACAGAGTGTGGACTCATATCCCTGACCGACATTCCAATGGTGGAGTCTCTGGGAACCAGGCGAAGGATGCCGCTGCAGGTAAAGAAATTGGAGGCACATTGGCTCGTCAGATAGTGAGCCGTGATGGGTCATTAGACTGCCATGCTGCATGGCCGTTGTTGGCCGTATGCAATTCCAAGATGAAAGTGCAATGGGATGAAAGGGGTGAACGAGCGGCCGGCAGCTAGTGGCTGGCTTGTGGCGGGTGCTCTGTCAGTCTAGCTTCCTGGCCCCTGGACGAATCTGGTAGGGATCATTTGCTGGTAGCCTTGGGTTTTCAAAGATTGAATCTGTCAAGTTTGGCTTGCGAAGAGGCGGGCAATCTGGCTCCTGGGTACCGTTGCACTCTCGCTGAGCATGGCGGCGGAGGCGAGGCTATCGGTGAAAACCCCCGACGGCCACGCCAGGATGCAGGTCAAGCCTTGAGGTCCAGACACCAGACGCCAGTGGTAGGGCTGCGAGGGTATGTGAACATCGTCAACAGGTCGTGGGCCGGCTGGCTTGGATTGACAAACGGCTAAGCTTTCCCCTTGCTCGATCGCACCGCACAGCACCAGCCAACCCATGGTCTCACTCCATGGATGACATTGCCGGGCTAGGATGCGTACAGCCTTGCACAGTTTGACGGGTCGCTCTATCAGTGTCAGTGCCAACTATCCATCCACTTGCGAGAGCCACGGACGGTGAACAAATTGCAGAGAGATCGGAGCTCAGAACGCGCTCCGTAGAGATGGCCCGCATTTCTCGGCCGCGACACAGCTCGGCATGCAAAGATCTGATGATGAGGGTTGACGACGACTCATGGACTTCCCAGTGTGGTAATGGCGGGTGAGAGACGCGCAGACCCGAGTTGCGGAAGCGATCCGGTCATGGACGATAGCGCGAGTTCATTGAGCGAAATAATTCGCAAAGAGACATTATTTGGTCCGGTCTTCGAGACCGACTTGAGGTTGAGCCTAGATTGGCCGTATACAGTAGGCACGCAACATGCGGAGCAGACCATCTGTTGGTGTGCACCCAATCCCAATCACGGTACGGATATCATATGCTTTCTTTCGGCTGTGCCTCGGAGCGAGGGCGGGGGACGCGGCTGCGGTGGCGGTGATGGATGTGCGTTGTTTCTTTGATCTCCAATCATGGTCCTACCGCGTAGAGGATGTCATGGTCTTCATGAGATGGAAGTCTTGACTGTAAGGCGGAGGGCAAAGGCAGAGTGCAGTGCAGTACGGTACGGTACGGGTGCCAGCCACACCGGTACTTTGTACGAGCCCGGTGGTGAATGCCACTAAGGCCAAGTGAGAAGGTCCCTGATCAGCCATGGACAAATCTGGCTGAACGTCAGCGTCGGATTCCCGACACCACGACCGAGGTTGGCAAAGGCTAGCGCATTGTCAGCCGTGCAGCAGGTAGGAAATGAAGTGTCAACAGGTTTGGTGACAGGGCGACGAGGCGGCTCAGTCTAGGACACTCGAGCTGTAGCTAGGCCGAAGGCAGAGACTCACACGCACACACACACACACACGCAAATGCAAATGCAAACGCACACGCCCACCACTTCAGAAGTCCCTCGCCCGCCCTCCATCCCACCACGGATGCCCACTCCCACTGCATTGAAGCATCGGGACGGCTAGTGGCATGTGGCGCGGTGCTGGCACCTGGCTTAAGGTGAAGAGGGTCCTGGGCGCTGCGCTAGGATAGGGGAGATCCTGCGACCTTGTCCCGAGAAAATCCATGGGGCCACGGAACAAACAAGAGGGTCGCATTCTTTGGGATCTTCGAGCTGTTGCTAGGATCAGCTCATGGCCTCGAGCTGTGGCCTGTAGCCTGTAGCCTGTGGACCTGGCTCTGGTGACGGGAACGCATGTCGCTGTACCTCATCATTGGGCGAGGCTGGAGATCAAACTTGGTGATGATGACTGAGGTTTTGAGGTGTTGGGAGGGAACAAAGCCGTGGGTGGCTTTGGCCTTGGAACAATGCCACCAAGATGCCCAGCCTAGGTACAAGCAGGTACCACCTCAAGCCACGCCCTCCCGTCGTTCCTTCCATCAATCCATATCCATCCCACGACGTTGCTGAAGTTTGGTGCCACCAGGAAACGGCGGCAAGCACGGGCATGCGCGGGCATGCGCCAAGTCCCCATCCCATTAAACTCGCAATCCAGATTTGGCAGAGCGGTGCCCATGCTCCGTACTGGGAATAGAGCCCACTGATTTGATCCATCCATACATCCGTTCATCCATGGGGGGAGGGAACCCGATATCCATCTCTTCGCACGTCCTCCATAAAATTACTAAGTCAAGCGCGTTGAACCTTTCACCGCTTGCCGTGGATGTCTGATCCAGCACAGATTTCGCATGCTGTCACCGCAGGTTCAAGTTGCAATGGACACCACTGTACCTACCCATTCGCAGTAGGTTTCACTTCGTACATGCTGTGCTTGTGTCTCATCACGTGGATCCATGAGATTACTTTAATTGTTGCGATATTGGCGTCGCACGCGTGGGTGCGTGCTTGTTAGTGTTGGTGTCTTGATATCCATCCTGTGATTAGATCGTCTCGTGGCATAGGCAGAGTTGGGCAGCTTTGATGAAGCTCGTGCTACGAGTAAGCAGCAATTGGGTGCTGTCGTCTAGTCCAGGATGAGGTATTACTCCGATGTGTTCTCTCCCGCCGCTTCCCTTCTAGAGCAGATTCGTCATCATGGTGATTCTCGGGCCACGATCGTTGGTTGTCAAGTGGGTAGGTTGGCTTTAAGTGGCCCTTGATTCATTTCGCGACGTCGCTTAATTATCCGATTCCATTTGGAGTTAATCCTTATCCCGCCGTAGTTTCTCTGCCGTTCAGCTTACGTGCCCACCACCGGCTGTTTCGAGTTTGATATTCAGCCTGTTCCAGGACTTGTAGTCACTGCCGATCATCTCGAGTCGCCGATTCAGCTTTTTGGTGTTGTTGTACGTCATAGCCGTTCTCGGTCTTGAAGAATCATTGACCCCAGTCAGTGCCACTTTAGACTGCCATCCCCTGCTGGGCTTGGAGAAGCCCGGGCGTCATGGGTGACCCGTTGTCGCGGGCTCTGGCAAGGGTTTCCCCTTGAGCTCCATGTCTCCCCCTCCATCCAACTCCACCGCACCGACTTGACGGACCACCATGGCCTCACCCTGGTCTCCCGCTCTCCCCCCAGCCCTCGAGTTGCATGGCCGGCATGCCGGGTTTGGCAATGGCGAGTAAGGTTGACCGTTTGACCGTTGAAACCTTAAACTCGCATCCCCGCCACGATGCAGGGCGACAACCAATTCCATAGCTGAAGCTCTGCGCCTTGGAGGGCAACAGCGTTTGCATGGAGGATGCTTGATTCCCGTTTGGGTGTGCATATGATTGTCAGGGACAATCCAGCTGCTCTATCGGGTATCGTTCTTTATCGTTCATTGGGCAAACGGACTGCGGCTAGTTGCCTCGACCCGAGTTGATTGTTAAATCAGTAGCATGTCGACAGACGACGTCAATACCTCCCATCTTCGTGAAAACGGTGTGCGGGAAACGGAATTAGTGAAGTCGCATTTGCCGACGGCACGGCATTGTTATTATAACCACCAACCCTCACCGCCACATACAATATTGACAATTGAATCTCCAGTGTTCTGCGAAAGCCCCAATGCTGCATCTACATCTACCCTACATGGAGCCAACCTTGCCTCCCATGCGCCCCTGTTCGCCTGGGTGGGCGATGGCTTGTCGCCCGCACGTTCTCCCGCCCGTAGCCCTGTCTAACATGACCCTGGCAAACCTGGCGGCCAGCCAGGGTTTGGAGACCACTGACACCCCTGCCTACAGGAAGAACATGGAGAGAAAACCTCTAGAACAACAACCCAGCAAGAGAAGACAGGCTTGGTCCTCGGCGCGGGTCAACGCCATTGGACAGCCCGTTGAATGCGCAAAGTCGCAAAGATCGGAGATATTTGATCGTGCCTAGCTTCCATCACATCCATACCACCCCAGACATATCCCCATGCATGGAGTGCATGCAATGTGCCTATTGGTACGTATAGCTATAATATGCGATCAAGTCGCACATATAGTAGAGAACGGCATCACACATCAAGATGGGTAAGTTGTCTCCGGATGCAAGTGAGATGAAACGCTTCTCACCGTACCATCGCCCAGCTCTTGCGGATAGTGGCAGATGACTCAATCAAACCGGCAGATTCCTCTTCAGCAAGTGCCGCGGGTTGCGCATCTCGACTCCTCTTGGCGGTAGCAATCTGAATCAAAGGGGCGCCACTCACGCAAAGTTTGCGGCAGTTGTTTAAAACCCGCTAGGCGATATCGAACGGTGGCCGCAATATCCTGCCACATTGAGTCAACCGGATCTATTTTGACTGAACCCAAAGTGCCCATTCATTCCCCAACTGTTTCTTTCCCTGTGACCCCATACACCCGTTCCTTCCGCTGCCTGACCCCGAGTCCCCGATGCGTGGGTCGACATGGAAGGTGCGACGGGATGAATTATCCATTTTCCAAAGACACCAGAAAAAAAAAAAAAGCCCACAGTCCTCGACCACAATCTCAACTTCGCACCCCTGCATCACACCGCGTCTACTGCATCTGCTGCTGCCTTCTCCATCTTTGCCTTGTCCCTATCAGACCCCGACCCGTGCTGGCGACTCTGGTAGCAGTGACCGATTCCGGTACCCGTGCGACCCTCTCTAGATCAATCTGCAGCCCACAGCGCCCTGCTGCACCCAAGCGCCGCCTTTACCGCTAGATCCCCCTTGTCCTCGTCCACCCACGACCCTCGCAGCCAGCCAGCCAGCCGCGCCGGCTTGTGCTGCCCCTAGCATCGGGTCCAGCCTGGAGATCTCTGCATCTTGCCTTGCGACATTTCACGAGATCATCGCTGTGCTCGACGCAGGGAACAATTGCGACCGTATCGCATCACACCTGCCTGGGCCCACGAGGATTCAGATCACCAAGACAGCCCGCGCCCGCCAGTGAATCGACGCCAATCTGCCCCGTCATTCCGTGAACTTGCACACTTTGCGCTAGACGCAGTGGCCTAGAGTTTCCAGGAGCTTGCACCAACTTGTCCATTACTTCAACTGCTGGACAAGGAATATTAGGGCACAAGCTTTTGAGAGCGATCCTCGGTACCCGATTAACCTTGGCCCAAGTCCAAGGCAAAAGTCAGAGCTCTCTTGCTTGCGCGGCGTCAATCTTGTTGTGTCGTCTGGTCGCCCAAGCTCGCATCCATCCATCGCAACGAGGTAGAAAAAGCTTCCATCTGGTCCTGCATGGCTGGGCAAACTACCTCGCATTAGGTAGGCCCCCCTGCTCCCACCCATTTCCCGCGCCGACCGGCCAGGATTAGCGCTGACCCCAAGCTCTCTTGACAGGCAACGGTTCCACCACAAGAGGCACCTCAGTCGCGAGGCTCCCGTCGCAGAGTGTCGTGTGCTAACGGCCCACCAACAAGCTTCAGTCAGTTAAGGTACGGTTGGTAGCCACACCTCCATTGCAACGCGCTGGAGCTCCCCGCCCCTTGCCCACACATGGCCGCCATCTGGACCTTGTCTCGTTTTCCAATCTTGGCTTGGGACTTGTAAATCCTCATCATCCGTCATCAAACACGGCGGTCCCTTTGACCTGGTCTCATCACCGTGGATTTTGGTGGTGGCCTCCCCTTTCACGTCACTGCCCACCCCCCTATCCTTGTTCGCCCGCCGCCATCTCATCGGTGCCCGGTTGCTCACCCAGCAACTGTCGTCGGCGTCACAATTCCAGCCCCCGGTCAAAGTGCGCCGTCTTCTTGGGATCGGGCCCCATCAGCAGGGCCTTGCTAGGCCTGACTAACAGCCACAAAGACGTTTGCTCTCCCGAGCTGGGGCAGTATATCTTGCAGGGCCGCGCTGCCTTGACCTTTTGATAACGTTCTCGTGGACACCCCATCCCAGCTAGCTAAGCCCTGGCCGTCTCCAACCCGTTGCCAATCCAGCCGTCTGCAAACGCACGCACTTCCAAGCTAAGGGTGTCTTGCCTCCAGAGTTCATCCTTGTCTGCCTTGCTTTGGCGTACCCGTCTAGACAGGTATGTATGCATTCTATGTCCTGCTGCAAACCCTCTTGCATATGGGATCCCTCGAAGCAAACTACAAGGCCCGCACGAACTGACCAGGAAGTTAGGTGCAACAAAGCAAGCTGCATCAACTTTCGCAGCCTGTTACATCACCTCGATCTCACAACAAGGCACGGCTGCGCTCCATTCTTGACTAAATCTCGAAAGTCGTTTGCACAGCGACCCGCACTTCTGGAACCAGCACGTGGAAGGACGTTACCTACAGGCTTGCCCCCCGATTGTTTGTGTACCACCAACAAGGGGAACAACCTGTCCAACACCTACCTGTCCAGTTGTAGCCCATATACTCAGGTGCGTTGAAATCTCGTTGAAATTTCAGATCCGCCCACATCAATCTACCTCTCACGATGGAAAACTCGTTGGAAAACGAGAGCATTAGGTTGGCAACAATACCTAATGTCGTGTTCGTGTTTCCATATTTGGTCTGCTCTTGATCAGGTCGAAATTGAGACCCCCACCAGATTGCTACGTATCATTCACTAGCGACCTACCTTCTCATCAACGAGGGGCTGGTTGTGTGATTTTTACCTTTAGCGATTCTCCTTGAGCAATGTGATTCCGGGGACCAAACACTTTGCATCTCATCACACCTCACGAGGCTGACTTGACCTGCCTCCTTCACTCTAGACATCGAGCGACCAGCGCCCCCTGTTTCAGACCTTGATCCGCCACTTTCGTTGTCAGTCTTATGATTTGGACGAGCCACGCACTCGACCAACACTTGCATAGCATCTGTACGGATACAGATATTCGAAACTGAAGCGGGTAGGTCGCTTCTCACCTCCCCAATCCTTCCCTGCCCGTTCACACGCGAATCCTGAAAGCTGCGCCTTGAAAGAGAAGCTCGGTTGGCGGGAATTTTCTGGAGCATTGTATGCAGCTGGGAGAGGATCTAGAATCACGCCACCTAGCTCTCTCTTACCACGAATATCCTGGTAGAGCAAGCGCCGTGCGTTGATCTGGCTCACCAAAGCTGCGTCTTCGTTGTCATAGCACGTTGCTAACCGTCTCTGCAGACAAGAACCGTTGGTTGACGTATTCCGTTCCTCATGACCGTCAGCATGTCAGCGAATCGCCAGATCTCCGGCCAATTCAAGCAGGAGCCCGGGGTCAATCCTGTAAGTGTCTCCTTTTCCTTTTCGTCAAGCATGCACCTTTGCACACACATCCTTTCCGGCTCGCATGGACTCGGATCATGGCTAGCATGCCATTTCTGCCAAACACGATCAGTTTGCTACCTCGTAGCTCGTGGGATCTAACGCGTCGCGGCTACAAACGCGTCTGCCAGACCCCAGCATCAGCCTCAAGTGAAGGCCTGACTGGGTTGTGTTGCTAGACAGCACCGGGAATACCAAGGTTTCGAAGTGCGCCCCGCGCAATATGCCTGTCGCAAGCCTGACCGGGTCAGGACTCGAGGGTGGGCTGAGCAGGGTACGTCTTGTTTCACCAATGCCCGGGGCGCCCGCAGGGGACAGGGGAGGGGTGGTCAGTACCAGCCTTGACAAGATGCCCATCCATGGATGGATGCCAGACCCCGAAAATTGGAGAGGCCGGGCAGGCTGAGGCGGGACGTTGCAGTGCATCCGCCGCCTCAGCCTTTGCCATGAGAAACGGCCAGCGGCCTCGCATGCACCAGCCACATTATACAAAGAACTCGCAGGCGGCTGAAGCTTCTTTGAGCTCGACACGCGGCGGACAGGGGCGGTCGAAACGGCCTTTCCCTCCCGTTGCATAGCATGGCTCGTGGAGGCACGCAGGATACGGGCATCTGAATTTTGGGGCGCGGCGGGCCACCACCAAGGCGAAGGAAGGTCGGGTAGCATCCACTCAACGGTCGCGAGGCTGGCGGCGGCAGAGGCGATGTGAGCGACCGACGACGAGTCGAATTGTCGGCCAATGACCAGCACACACCAGCCAGCTCAGTTGAGCAAAAACTCATCTCGTCAATGGCACGCCGCGGCTACGCGGAGCAGCACCCGGTGGATGATGCCTGAAGAAGACGCCGAGAAGGACGCTTAACTCAGCTGAGGAACGTCTTTTTTTGGGGGAGGCGATGCATTACCTACCGTCCGTGGGCAAACCAGCAAAAGATGGTCAAGCTTGGCGGGTGTCGAGTACGCTACGTACCTACCTCTGGACTGATGCCAGGCTGCCTACCTTAGGTGGGGAGCCGGCGGCGTTGTTCCCCCAGTGGGGCGCTGGAGCAGGCAAATGGAGGCCACCGGCCCCTCTGATTCAGATTTTAGGGCGTGGCACTCGAGAAAAACGGTTACGAAGCATCAAATGTCGACAGACAGAAGGGACGGGACGTGACGTGACGGAGGGAGTGCCCGACCGACCTCGCCTCAGCCATGCCTTCTGGTGCCGTACCGTACCTTTTCTGGCATCCACGCCCAAGGTACTAGCGGTGACGCACGCGGTGGATCTCGAGTGAGAAAACAGACAGACACGCGCGAGCAGTTTTTGTCTGGCGGGAGCAGGCTGCCACAGATGGACCCAATGCCCGTAGCCGCGACTTCGGGGGTTCAGTTCATCTGGAAGGGATCGAGTACGTACGAGGATTCTGAGCTGGACAAACGGTACTCTGCAGGTACCTGGAGCCGGACGGGAGTCTGTACAACATTGCTCACCCGGTCAGTGGCCGTTGCGCGTCAGTTGGATTGGAGCCCAAGTGTCTGGTCGGTCCATTTTGGGGGCGGACCAGCGTGAGCGACCGGGGCCCATGGGCCCATGGACGACGACGGTTGAGAACAAGGTCGTGGCCAAAGTGGCAGAGTGGCAGCCATGGACTCCCCTACCCACACCGCCTGTGGCCAAAATAGGAGCACCAGGGAAAAGCCAATCCCGGCGCAATCCTGGTCCGTTGGCTAGCCCCGGCTCTGGTGTGCCCCATTGGGCAGCTGCTCCTGGCCGGGCGCCCTGGTGAGGCGGCCATTGGCCACTTAATCAAACCAAGCCGACCCCTGTCGCGTTTCTTCCATGCGTTGTCCTCCCCGGGACACCAGCTTGGCCTGTGGCTCTACGCTACCTACGGTACGCTACGCTACACACTCGACTTGCGGGTACGGAGGGCTAGGGAAGAGGGCGTCTACCACCCGCAACATGGTGCTCGCCCGTCACCCCTCTCGGTCCCCTTTTCCCTCAGCCTGCCCCTCGAAGCTGATTGATGGGAAGGGGATGGGTGGGCAGGGTCGAGGGTTTGACTGTGTGGATGGACAGATGGAGTCCTTCTTTTCTGGTTCTCTGGAGGTGGGCGCGAGCTCCCGCAAGCACGCCACCCCACTTGATATCCGCCCGT
>JABCKD010000158.1:0-43797 GCA_013186415.1 Fusarium sp. NRRL 66088
TCCCCACATCATGCCGAGAGCCCCCCCTCCCCGGTCTCGGCACCCCGGACGCCCCATATCAGGAGGGTCATGAGAGAACGCGGAATGCATGCCTTAGACTCCGCATGATCATGATCCACACTTTGGAGACAATGCACGGAAGGAGATTTGGATGTGTAATCTGCAAGGTGTTGTTTTTTGTCCGTGTAGGTAGGCAAGCAAGCCCAACCTCTCTCTCTCTATTAACTCCCAACTCTATGTGTACAACTTTTGTAAAAACTCACTCCCTCAATCCAGAAAGAAAGATTTGCTACGCATTCTAAAAGTGATTAAACATGATATTACTAAAATTTTCACCTTCCCACCACGCAGCACCTCTGTTTTCACTTATGGCAGGCTGCGAGTCATCATAGCCCATGTCCCCTATGTTGACAAACTGTGATGAGTCTGCGTACAGCCATGGTGTAGTACACAGCGTGAGGCTGTCGTCGACGGGCACTTCGTCACTGACAGTATCCCGCGCCGAGTCTGGTTGCGATGATGTCGAGACGGTGGGTTTGTACGACATTGTGGGTGCTTCTTGACCGCCGTCGGCTGTGTTGATGGAGATCTCTGGTGAGGTGGCGACGATGATCTCGAGCGTCAGGTTTTCGCTTGCGTCTTCATTGGCTGTTATCGGAACGAGAGAGGAATCGAGGAGACCGGCGTGTGGGATCTCGTGGGAGTCGGCGACCGTGTTGAATTGGAGAATCTTCCACATCAAAGGTACGCTGAGGTAGATCTTGGACGGCATCCAATCTTCGACATCCATGGTTTCAGAGCCGGCGGCGATCCGTGTCATCTTGTCTAGATTTCGATCCTAAGAGACGTTAGCTTTGTTCTTTGTACTTGTTATAGATGGGAAACATACCAAGGCTCTGCATGCAGCTGAAGTTGGGATGAAACCCTTGAGGAACCTCCTGCACTTTGCAAAGTCTGTGTTGGACTTGTGCTTGAGTCTCGTAGCAGCAGCACAGCAATAATACAGATGTACCGTGGCTGCAATAGCTGCAACATGTCCAAAGAAAGGATCCGCCAAGGGTACTTGCTTATCCACAACCATATCGATCATACGAACGATCCAAGTCGAGTGTAGCAAAGCAAGTTCCGACGACCTCCTCCAAAAGGTATTCGGAATAGCGAGGTTGGGATTATGCTGAGCACCAACAATGTACAGGAACGGATGGTTGAGAACAGTGGGAATCACGTGGTACGTGAACTGCTCCTTCAACCAAGGCGCCCAATAATCGCGATGCATCTTGAGATCTTCAACCTTGCGTTCGTAGAACTTGACTGTGTCGTACCGATGACACATGGGGATTCTATTCTCCGTCTCCATGAAATCGGCAAGGACCTTGGCGTACATGGAATCGTGACGCCATGGTTCCTTGAGGTTGTTGTGAGCGCAGTCAGAGACGTATTTTCTGACTTGACTCCAGACCCAACCAAGATGAACACTCGTGTTCCAGATTCCAGGTTCATTTGGTGTTGTGCATCCGAGATCGTCTCGAGGTAGAGTTGGTGCTCTTGGGTCTGCGCCTGAGTGGTGTACTCGATATGAAGAATAGGATGGTCGCCAAATCTCTGTTGGAACACTCAAAAGACCTTCTTGTCTACCGTATGACTGCTCCAGCATCTGAAGGCTCCAGAAAAGTCTCTTTTTGCGATCTGCTTGTGCATCTTCAATGCCATATACACATTCAAGGTCGAGCATGGCAGATCGACAGAGTTGAAAGGCAAGACCAAGATGGAACTGACCGAGATGAACGTTTCCGTCTGACCAAGTTAGCCAAGTTCCAGAAACAAGTCAGGACCTTACATACCCATAAAAGAAGAATAGGAAAGTAGACATAAGCTCTCAAGAGTAGCAAGATCCACTGTCCCGTTGGCGATCCGAAGCATGATCAAACTCTTGGCATTATTCCCATAAAGCTGCGACTGATCACGATTCTCCGAGAATCGCAACGTCAAAGCCAAGATACTGCAAGCCAGCTCATCATGCAGTGAGGCAAAGTCATTGACCTCGTCACGCTCAAAGCACCAGATGGGCTGCCGATGGCAAAACTCAAAGTAAAGAGCCATGCCGCAGGCGATGTCGGCTGGGCTCGGCCTCAATGTCGAACTCTCAGAGTCCGACTTGACAGAGGGGTGGCTTGTCGGATAACTCGGTTCACGAACAAGATGATGTCCTGAGTATGACTTTTCAGAAGTATCCGTGTTCTCCTCAAAGGCGGTGTCTTGTTGTTGTTGCTGTTGCTGTTGACGAGCGGCATGGGTAGGCCTAGAGTATAAAAGTCAGCATAAAAGATGACACCAAAACATCATTGGGGGGACTCGTGTACAAGCTTCCACTCAGCAGGAAATCCAGTTTCTCTTCCAAGTGAGCCAACCTCTCCTCCTGTAATTCGTCAAGATGTAATAAGCGTCAGGGAGACGGTTACAACGTACCGAGGGGCCGCTCTGGGAGGGTCTTATCGCCGGCGGATAAGAGCATGACTGTTTAAGACGAACACAACTTGAGCACGCCGGCTTTTCGCCAGGACAGCGCGTTTTCTTGCGCCTGAGGAGGTCAGTAACGTATATAGACAGATGGAGTCAAAAACTCACCTGCAAGTGAGGCAGGCATGATGTGATCGCCGTCTCCCACGGGAACTGGTAACGCTCGTGGTGGTGTTTTCCTCTGGAGGCGTCATTTAATTGCTGGGTTGGTCCAACTGAGGTCAACGACAGGGGGGGGAGGATGAGAAACAAGCACTGTAGCGGGACCTACGTAAGAAGGGGCCCGCTTCCACTAAATACTTGGGGGCACCCTCCACTGAAAGCAACTGAAAAAGCCAGAGAGCCACTACGGGACCAATCCGTGCCCGTTGCAAACCCCGCATCAACCATTGGCCCTTGCTGATAACGCGGGGTTAGGCATGCTCACTACGGATACCGGGGGTGCGCTAACAGGGGACTAAGGAGGGTGGATCACCTGATGGCGACTCCGTGAAGATCCGGTGGAGGGTGTTGTGGGATGGATAGGGAATAGAGTTGGAGATATAGACCGAGTTGAGGTAAAGAAACTATGCTGTGTCTTTCTTGGACTGTTGAGCTATACGTTGGGCATCTACAGATCATCCACTATAGAGTCATGCTTCACACACACACATGATCTATATCCAGTACATCGTACATCCCTGTTATGCTGTGATACGCGATGACTCGTATGCATTATAGAAAACTTCGCCTCACTATCCCAACTAGGTACTTCAGCGACAAGTGACTTAAGCCTAAACAAAAATATCCGGAGATAAACAAAAGATAACAAGTGGGGGAGATATAAAGCAAGAGTGGGGATGAGAGAAAAAAAAAAGGAGAGTGATAGCAATAGCATGAGATAAGACAGAGATTAGCACCGCACAGTCCAGTTTTGTCTGACTCGAAAACGCAAACTTGAATGGATGATGTTTATTCATTATACGGATAGTCATGATTATGCTGTTATCCCCTGCCACGCAAGCCCATGTCCCCCGACACCGGCCAACTCCCGAGTCTGTTGTTTCCCCCTTCTCCGCAGGAGACATTTCCCCTCACATGATGCATGCATGCATTCTTTTTCTTTCTTCTTCTACAGCTTCTATCACATTTATTTACAGCCTCGCCGAGGGATCAGCCAGATCCTTCATCTCTGCCCTCGGCCACTCGGGGTTCAGAGCTGGGTCGGGCCGCTCCCTGTCCCAGGCCCACTTCTCCGCAAGCTCAGGAGAAAGCTCTCCCTCGAGCATCTGCACAATGTACTTGCCCAGCACCGGGAAGAACTTGTACCCGTGGAACGAGCCGCAGGTTGCTACGTAGAGACCCTTGGCGGCAGAGTGTGGGGAGATGATAAAGTCTCCACTGGTTGTGAAGGCGTCCCTGGTCGGATGTCAGTCGGAGCTATCTCGCTGTTGTAGACGAAAAGCTTACCAGCAGATACGGTGTTTCTCCATGGTCCAGTGGGCTCCCTTGTTTCCGTAGAATACTTGGTTCGAGTAGTCAATGTCTTCCTTGAGTTTGGTAGACACCTTCCACTGCGCATAGTCCTTCTCATCTGGCGGCGCAGAGATGTACCGTCCAGGCAGGACCTGGCGCGTATTCTTGAAGATGGTGCGTCCCCACCACTTGAGCTCCCTGTCCTTTGTGGGAGGAAGACTACCAATGAAGGGTCCTGCATATGGCTTCTGTTAGCTGCTGTGAAACATTGTGTGCAACAAACGGGGTAAAATCACCTTCTGCGGCAGTGTATCCCTGGAATCCTACAGGCATCTTGGAGTAGGTAGTCTCGTATGACCGCTCATCCAGAGTAGCCATCCCTGTCGTGATGCCACCGGCCACGATCCGCGGTCCAGCACAGAGCTCCTCGAGGCCACTGCTCGCGGCGCTGTACTCGAGCAGCTTGGATGTGTAAGCCCCCGTGCAGAGGATGACATTCGAACCCGAAACGACCTCGCCCTTGGCAGTCTTGATGCCGGTGCATCGACCACTGTCGTCGATTTGCAGGGTTGCTACATCAGCTACGACGTACTTGACGCCAAGCTTCATGGCTTCGCGGGTGATGGCCCGCAGAGAGTCGCCGGCTGCGGCCCAGCCGCTGGTCTTGTTGATGAGCACCTCCTTGGCGCCAGTGTAGTCAGCCTGATCAAACAGGCCTCCATACAACTTCTTGGCCTCCTCGATAGACACAGCGGTAATGTCAGCCTTGCGACCTAGCTTCTTGTAGTTGTTGATGACATCCTGAGCGTAGTCACTTCGGCAGATCCAGTAGACGCCCGTTTCGTGAAAGTAGGGCTGCCACAAGGGATCCGACTTGAAGACATCCTGTGCCTCGATGGCGAGGCGACAGTAGACGAGATCATCATAGTCAGCGCGGACCACCTTGTTCCAGTCCCATGACGCCGCCACGCGGTTGTCACCGTCGTAGGGGTCCCGGTCCACGATGGTGACCGAGGCGTCCGGGTACTTCTTGATGAGATGGAAGGCGGTGGAGACGCCAAAGACGCCTGCTCCCACGATGAGATAGGAAGAAGAAGGGTTGGAGGCCATTGCGAGTGCAGTGTGTAAGTGTGTTATTGGCTGGCTCTCCAAGAGGGTGGGGTAGAGACAAAAAGACAGGCTTGATTCGCCAATTGACAAGAGGAGAGAGATTATTATAGTCTGGTGTGCGTGTCGTGTCGTGTCGTGTCTTGTTGGCCGAGTTGATGAGTTATTGACCTTGTCCATTGGTCTCGTCCATTGGGCCTTTTATCACCCCTCTTGATAGAGCAGGTCCGGTGTCGGTGGGTACCGGAGTCCGGTCCTCCTCCCCCAGAATCCCATTATCCGTAGAGTGTCTGGAATTCCGGTCAAGGTGGCCGGAATCCGATCACGTATCAAAGTCCGATCACGTGATCACACTGGGAATAGCATCACTTTTTGGGGCAACCTTGATGATAAGGGACACAACCGACAACGAGCCTTGGCAAGTGCTGGAGAGTCAAGTACAGTCAATGAGAACTTGCTGGCCTCAATCAAGAACAAAGACACCAACCATGTCGGCCCTTCTGACCCTTCACCTCCCCCCTTCAGCTGTTCTCTCCCTTGTTCACAATCATCTTCCCTTGAGATTAAGATTTCCGTCAAGCTTTTCCCCTCGCCTCCCCGTTCGCAGCCATGGTCAGCTGGCCTCCAACACGGGCGGCAGCCATCATGTACGGTGTGCATGCCTGCTACCATATCAGGTAAAGCCCTATCTCACAGACGCCGCCGTCTTCGCCTCCCTCCCCGCAACCCAAGCCAAACCCCGCACTCCAAGATCGGCCTGCACGGTTCCGGTGTTTGCAAGGACTTTATCGAACCAAGTCCAAGCTTTTTCTTTCTTTCTTTTGTCTCGATAGCCTCGCCTCATTCTTTATGCTCGCTTCCCTTCCCCGCACACTCGAGATAACGCGTAGCCGCTCCGTTTCCGGCCTAGCTTGACGCGAGATTTGCAATTGTCAAACCTCAATTGGCATTAGACGCGCAAGGGTGTGGCTCGAGTTGTGTGTCAGTTGATCTGATCTGCCAGCTAAGCATTGAGACAACTGCCCTCTGTCGCAGGCAGGCCCCACGCCTCCGGCAGGCTGGTTCACCACCTCAACTGCCGCCTGCTGGGGTCTGTATCCATGTTTGATACAGTATCCATGCCAGATAGATTAGCTCCTGCATCCGAGACTCGACCGCACTTTGTTATCCGGACAATCCGGTCACTTTGCCCATCACCCTCGCATGCATATCACTCGACTTGGACTTTTCCATCACCGCTAGCGCGCAGTCCACGACGGTCTCGAAGTTTGCAGGCCTCGAAGCGACGGCACTCGTCACATCTGGCAGAGGGCCCAGGCACCACACGTGGTCCCAATTGAAGCTACAAGCCGCTAGTGGCGTTCTCTTTCGTCCCATCCCATCATTTGAACCTCCCCCTCCGGCTCCGGTTTACGGTCGCCGGATGGTCTACCGAGCATCTCACAACCCCCCACGTGTTTTGTCTGAGGCCGGACACCTTCGAGAAGGCTTTCGGGTTGTGAAACCTCCGGACCGTTACGGGTTTCATTGTCCCCGGTGTGTGTCGTGAGGAAAGACGGCTGTAGTCTTACTGGCTGTAGATTGTGGTGACAGAGGACTCTGAATTTGGCCTGTGGCTTGGATTTGAGGTCGTCTTGGCTGTTGATGGTTGCGTTGCAGTGGTTGAGTTGTGATGGTTGAATGTTGGTGTTTAGCCAACGAGTTTTGATATTGATGAACCACGAAGCTGAATGAGACCGAAAGACCCCATCTCTAGGCTATTGATAGTATTACCAGTCTGAAATGATGTAGATTCAAACAACGGCCGTTCATTACTCAGACTTGCAATGCTGGCCTTTGGTTTTTGTTTCCCATCCCAGCTTTACAGTTCTGATCTTGTAGGGTAGTTGGGACAAGCTTGAGGTTATGGCAACCCCCCTCCCTCTCACAGAACAGAATCTGCTGTTGTTCTAGAAATGTTCTCTCTGGTATTCTAGCGGGATGTCTGTTCTTCTAGCAGACCGGAGAAATTTCCAACTGCCGATGCGTTGAAATCTTGATCTGTAGGGAGATCGTCAGGGGTTGAATTGGGAGGTTGAACGACACTCTTCCGCATTGACAGCATTAACCCAAAGGACGCCGTATTACGGTCATGAAAGCTTGGGTTCTCACTTCTCACCATGGTTACTACACACAGCTACCCATCAAGCATTTCATGTTCGTGTTTTGGAGTTTCACAACATGTTTGTCATGTTTGAGGAGAAAACACCAGCTCGAGACACCAGCATTTAGTACTACTCCGGAGAAATGCGCATAAAAACACTCGAAAAGCTTGTGTGCCTGATGTAGAGTATCGCCTGTGTCACAGCTTGTATACTGCTCATTTGAGTCTCACAAAATGTGACACTCATTTTGCTCGTCTCATTCACAACTGTCAGCAATCCCCCAGGGAGAGCTGCCTGCTCGAGAAATAGCTGGAAAGTGGGCTCCTCATCCTCTTTACTTGGACATGAATGAAAAGCCGGCATCTCGATCGCCTGCGGTCAATTGTGGTAGCGGGCTGGTGAGCGATGGATTCAAAATCTCCCTTCACAGCCAGAAACTCACAGATGGACACTCAAGAACCAGCTCGCCATCACCCCTGTGCCAGTCTCGACATTGTAAATCACGGTAAAATCTCATCCCCGCGGTGATAAATCACATACTCGCCGATGATGCCGTCTCCGTCGGCCTCGCCGCACGTCTCCCTCAATCTCAAAGTCGGTAGCGCACAGCATTTTGAAAGCTGTTACGAAATCGTGTCGCCGTATGACCCCAACAAAGGGCGGTCACAGCGCCGGCTTCTCTCCCCCAGTCGTACAGCCCTCACAGCGTTCTTATTACCGATCAGGTGGACGCGATTTGTGCACACCTTGCCGATGGCATTGTCACCAAAAATCCTGAGAAGTGCAATTCCAGCCGAATCTCACTCACCCCGCGTTTCTTCGCTTCCAGCAACTGCCGGGCCTTTCAAGTTCGTGATCGAGACTGCAGGACAGGCCTCGAGATGCCTGTTCCTGGTATAGACAGGTCTGCACGTCCGGGGCGGTCCTCGATGTGATCTAGACGTGGGGGACAATCTGTCTTTCTTTCCCCGTCCGTGTGCGGTGGCGCCGGGGTCAAATCAACGGCCTCAGGGACCGTCATCGATGAGAGATTGGGTCCATGCCCATCCATGGAAGGGAGGAGGGTGTATCAAGGGCGGGTTTGGCCTTGTTTGTAGGGGGTGAGATATGCTAGTTCGGGACCCTGAGATAGACGGCCCGGTCAGGTGATCGGGCCAACTCACCGGGGTCGAGGGGCCACCTGATTCCAATCAGCAACTCAATCTGTCATGGCAATGCCAATGGGTATCAGGTGGCAAGAGATGGAGGGGGATAATGCATGCCACGGTCTATTCTTGGGTGTCCGAGAAGAGAGAGGCCGAGGACTATTTAGAAGACAACCAGCTCCAAACTCAAAGTGGTTTTATCAACAGCTTCAACACCAGCTTCATAAGCACAGCTTCCTCCACCACCAACTCTTATCTATAAGACCTACTTTAATATCCAGTCTTATCTCGGACAATAATCACTCCTCTCACCCTCAATCTTCTTCCTCTTTCAATCTTCTTCCTCTTTCAATCTTCTTCACACAAACACATCACAATGGCTCAGTCATTCTTGAAAAGCTACTTTGGCCGTGGAGGCGCCCCTGCCCCTGCCCCTGACACCAAGAGCGCCGTCCGAGCCCTGCCAGCCTCATGGTACACCTCCCAGGAGATGTACGAGCTTGAAAAGCGGGCCATCTTCTCTAGAAAGTGGCTGCTCACCACCCACAAGGCTAGACTCCCCAACAACGGAGACTGGCTAAAGTACGAGGTGGCCAACTTCGAGTTCATCATCTGCAAGGACCGCGAGGGCAACATCAACGCCTTCCACAACATCTGCCGTCACCGTGCCTTCCCTGTCCTTCCCGCTGAGAAGGGTGACCAGGGCAACGCCAGCTTCTTTGCTTGCAAGTACCACGGCTGGTCCTACGGCCTCAATGGCAAGCTGGCCAAGGCCCCTGGCTACCAAGACCTCGAGGGCTTTGACAAGTCCAAGAATGGTCTGCTCCCCATCCACGTCCACGTTGATGTCCGTGGCTTCATCTGGGTCAACATGGACGGCAAGGAGAAGCCTGAGATCGCCTGGAGCGATGACTTTGACAACATTGATGCTCACGAGCGCTTCTCCTTCTACAACTTTGACGACTACGCCTTTGACCACACCTGGGAGATGGAGGGCGACTACAACTGGAAGATCCTTGCCGACAACTACAACGAGTGCTACCACTGCAAGGTTGCTCACCCTGACATTCCCTCCATCGCCGATCTCAACTCGTACTATGTTGAGACCAAGAAGGCGTACATCCAGCACTTTGGCAGCCCTACAGAAGACCAGATCAAGAGGGGATTCCGAGTTGCTGCCACCTACTACTTCCCCAATGCCTCCACCAACGTCTCGTAAGTCTCATCACTACATCTACACCCAAACCAAGCTAACCATGTCCCAGTCCTCACTTCTTCATGATCCAGCGCTTTGTGCCAAAGAGCCCCTCCAAGTCCATCATGAGATACGAGGTTTTCCGCAACAAGAACTCGAGCGACGAGGACTTTACCGTCATTAGTGACATGTACAAGCGCATCATGTCGGAGGACAAGTACCTCTGCGCCAACGCCCAGCGCAACGTCAACGCCGGAGTCTTTGTCAACGGCGAGATGCACCCCGAGATGGAGCAGGGACCCCTGTTCTTCCAGCAAAGGGTCCGCGAGGCCCTGCAGGAGCACCACAAGAAGGAGACCTTGGCTGACCAGGAGATCTGGCCTGCTCGGCAGTCCATCCCCCAGACTCCCATGAACCCCAACGTGGAGAAGGATGTCCAGTTCTGCACGGCTGTCGACTGCTGCAGGACTCAGAAGGAGCCCATCGCCGTTTAGGGGGGTGGTAGCCTGAGGAAAAAAGTGAAATTTCATAGCATTGTTTTTGAGAACCTCGAGTTCATAATGATCCTTCCTTAGTATTGCGACTATTCTAGAAGAAATTGATACAGCTTATGACCGAACCGTCTGACCCCTGAGTGACACCTTGACCCTCCCTGCCAAGTGAGCACTCACACAACCTCCAAGACCCCAATGCAACGCCAAGTGAACCCTCAAAACACACCTCCAACCCCAAACCCATGGTGCCAGGCCTCCCCCCGCCCCTTCGAGCCCTTGACCACACGGTGCCATGACTCAATGCGGAGAAGACACCCCATCAGCTAACGGCAATAAGACCGGCTGGGCCCGCTTCGATGATGAGCAGATCGGCATGCGTCCCTCCATCTTCGGAAAGTCGGACCAGAATCTCCTCACGCCAAAAGCCAAGAGTGTAAAAATGAGATCATGCAAAGACTAAATCGAGATTTGTGAAAAAAAGTCAATCAGAGGGGTGGTCATCATCGTACTGATGCCGTCAGCCAATCAGTCTCAACCTTGATATGGTATTACCTGAGTAGATCTGTGATGGGCGGTCTTATCTTTCGACTGCATCATGGGAGTTTCCATTATTGCTAGGTCTCTGAACGTTACTTATCTGCCTGTGATTATACACCATAATTGGCCAAAAATAGTAGCCCTTGGGATTGACAACTGGACATGTCTCCCTGGTTCTGGTCAACACCCGGTCTCGTGGATTGCTCTAGAGGGACCAGCTGCCGCGCAAGCAATATGCCCCGGCACCGGCAATTATCGTCATTCTGATGATGACTGTCGTGGCTACTCCGCTGGAATATGAATAGGATGTCGGTTATCACAGCATGCGCTGCCTATCGGACAAGGGTGTTGTTGGCTTTTCGGGGTTCTCCATCTCGTATTCAAGGGCGATACTTGCTAATGACAATGAGATCAGGGCCACTGACGCCTATTCCACAGGCAACATGAAACTCTTGGATCGTATATAGGGACTAGCAAGCACCGTTGCGACTTGGATGATTGGAAATACTGGTGGTTGTGCCGTCGTTGGTTCATATTCCTCGTATCAGACAAGCCTGTCTTCAAGATGATGTACCAGCCCAGAAAAGAACCTCTGGTCCCAAGATCCTCTAAGCACGTTCCATAAGTCCCAGTTGTTGTAAGATGGCCTGTCGATGACTATCATCTCGATTACGGGATCTCAATCATGAGTCACCCTTGACACATTCATGTAGATGAACCTCCACTCCTCAATTGCAACCTGACCAAATACCTACGAGAATCGGCACTCGACTTTGTAGTCGTTGATACATCACAGCTTATGGTTTGACCTCCACTGCAATGACCTTGGCCCTACAAGTAACGAGTTTTGCATCGGTTGACAAGTGAAGGACAGTGAAAGGTGAACCCGATGCCTCTGTGCGTTTGTGAGGGAGCCATGGACGATTTTAGACGTGCTACGTCAATTTCTTCAGAAAGGACTTGATGAAATTGAATGGCTTTTCTTCTTAGTTTGTCACTTTATGAAAGAAGACTATATTCTTCGACTGTGGCCTTGTAGCTAAGTCTGTCAACTCATATGAGTCAACTTACGAGGAACAGGCCAGCAGCAAATATATCCTCTCGCGGGAAAACGAAAGGTGGCATCCTACACTGCGAGGCTTACCTTTTCCACTATCAAGTTTCTATTCATATAGAAGCTTAACTCTCTATCTTATATAATTACGGTGTTATACAGCACTCGGTTTTTGATGCTGCTATGTGTTATTAAGTGTGTTCTTTGCTCTTGTGCACAGTCACGCGTCACTGAAAAGAAATATCTATGAGTCAACTTACCAATGGGGGCTCAGGTGTTTCTGTAGCCAATTGCTCATATAGACCATAAATGAATATATAGCTGTCCCATTCTTTCATTATCTTTGTCAGGCCCTCAATTATACCCTCTTCTGGAACAGCGCAAACGGAGT
This sequence comes from Fusarium sp. NRRL 66088, assembly GCA_013186415.1. Lineage (NCBI taxonomy): Eukaryota > Fungi > Ascomycota > Sordariomycetes > Hypocreales > Nectriaceae > Fusarium > Fusarium sp. NRRL 66088. The sequence continues at coordinate 12,040 of JABCKD010000158.1, forward strand.
CCTGAGATGGCTCAAAAGACGGTTGACTTGAGAAGGGATATCGCAGCCCTCAGTACGGGCTGGATGGAAGTAATTATTAATACTCCTCACTATGAAGTCGGCAATGGATATTCATATCCTAACATATTTGTCAGAAATCGTGGACACTCTACCACTCTAGAGCTCAATTATCGGAACAATTTCTCTCACCCTAGCAGCTCCCCGCGTGTTCTCGCCTGCTATCAAACTATGGTGGGCCTCATATCTGATCCTCACAATTCATTGGAAGCTATCAGAATCACGTACATATCTTTTCAGTGTTACGTGCTTCAACATGCATAAACGCCATCGTGAGACATCTGGCGTAATCAAGTTAGCCCGGTTTCGGAACCAATTCAACCGAGCCCGCCCATTTTTAAGACGACATTTGTCCCCTCAGCATGATTTCTCCTCTACTACGCCTCATCATCCCTAGTAATTGCATCGTTAAGACTCCCGATATGCCTGCTCAGATTCGTCGTGTCGCCGTCATTGGCGCTGGCCCCGCTGGTGCTATCGCCACTGACGCATTGGTCAAGGAGGGGGCTTTTGACACGGTTCGTGTCTTTGACCGTCGAGCTGGTGTCGGTGGAACATGGTGAGATTATCTTGTTGTGAATTCGCGCATTGGGAGCTTATATGCCTGTCTAGGATTCACACTCCTCATCTCCCAGCTGGGATCCCCTCCCTGGAGAAGCTACTTGCCGGGGAAGCTGATACCGCAGTGCCGATTCCAGAGAATCTACCAGCTGTTACACCTGTCTCGGAGACTATCAACAGTCACCAGCACCGATTCTCAGATACGGCCATTCATGAGAACCTCCACAGCAATATCACACCAGAAATTATGAGCTTCACTCGAGAGCCATTCCCTGACAAGCTTTCCCAACGTAGTCTCGAAGAGTATGGACCCCAAGCTCCTTTTCGTCACCACACGACAATCCGTGAATGGATAGAGGGTATTTTCTCTCGAGGTGGTCATGAGAAACTGCTTGAGCTGGACACGACAGTTGAGCGCGTCGTCAAAGAGAATGGCGAGTGGGTGTTGACTCTCCGCAAAGTCGTCAATGGCAGAAACTACTGGTGGCGTGAGACTTTTGATGCTGTCGTTGTTGCATCTGGTCATTACAACGTTCCTTGGTTTCCAGAGGTCAATGGACTCGTCGAGTTTGACAAGAAGTTTCCTGGGGTTGTTCAGCACAGTAAGCATTTCAGGGAAGGGCCCAAGTATGCAGGAAAGGTGAGTTACTCTAAAAGAAGCAAACTCATCAGAGAGCTAACCTTTGACAGCGCGTCATTGTGGTTGGTGCGTCGGTGTCTTCACATGAGATCATCCACGAAATCCTCGACTTCACTGAAGGCCCAGTCTACGCATCAATACGTGGCGATCCCATCCCTGCTTTTGGCTGGGAACCCTTTACGCATCCCAAGATAGCCATTAAACCAGCAATCAGCCGTCTCGATCCTGAAACTGGAAGAGTCCATTTCACCGACGGCACACAGCTTGACAAGGTAGATCACATCATATACGGAACTGGATACACCTTTAGCTTCCCGTTCCTACCCCAAGTTCAAGCACGTGTGAAGAATGCCTATCGCCGACTTCCTGGTGTCTATCAACATACATGGAACATTGAAGACCCAACCCTGACGTTTGTTGGAATGGCAAGTCTTCTTCTCATCTCGTAACCTGCTGCACAAGCTGACCAAGCCCCATCAGCTCGGAGGCGGCTTCACATTCAGAGCATATGAATGGCAAGCAGTAGCCGTCGCAAGAAGCCTCTCCGGAAGAGCCAAGCCTCTGCCGTCAATTCCCGAGCAACTCGAGTGGGAGCGGAAACGAGTCGCCGAGAAGAAGGGAGGCAAAGATTACTACTCTATTGCTCCCAACTATGACCAATATCTCGAGTTCTTGAGAGATATCGCTGGGGAACCTGCTAAAGATACCAATGGTCGGACATTACCTCCGTTTGATCCAAAGTGGTTGGAGATCTGGACTGGAATGGTAGCTCCCAAGCTGGAAGGATGGAGACGTAAGAGAAAGCTTGCAGAGGAGAAGCAGGCAGTAAAGTCGAAGCTATAGATCTTGCTGAGCTCTTCTAGTTCATGCAGGGCATTCTAAGATACACCACCAGATACATGCCACTGATCACCCACCCTGAAACCCTCTGGGAAGGGGTCAGTAGGATCCAGCACAATCTGCTTGTAGCTTGAAATCCACGCCCTTCCTTGAATAGTTGGTAAAACAGCCTGTCGATCCCCGACTTGAGTGGATCCTCGAATGTGGCTGATGAACTCGGTACCAATGATACTCCTATGCTTGAATATCTCTCCGACCTTTAGCAGCCCTCGAGCATGCAAGACTGCCATCCTGGCGCATGTACCTGTTCCGCAAGGACTTCTGTCCAAACGACCTGGAGAGACAACGACCGTGTTCATGGCGCTTTTGCAACCTTGCTCCTCCTTGAGATCCTCGGTAATAGAAATGACAGTGACACCACGAATACCGTCATTCTCAGGATGAATCGGGGTATGTTTGGCCTTGACATAGTCCTTGACTCGTTCTCCAAGCTCGACCAGCTTAGCTCCGTTGTCGCTCTCAACCTTGAGACCAAGATCAGAAGCTTTGACGAAAGCGTACCACATGCCACCCCAGGCGATATCAACTGAAACAACACCCAATCCCGGCACATCAACTTGCAAGTCAAGTGTGTCGACGAAAGATGGGACATTCTCAACGCTGACGGATTTGCACTTGCCAGCGTCACACTGCGCCTTGACAGTAACCAGGCCGGCAGCCGTATCAAGAGCAAGCTCAGTCACTGGCTCCTTCATAGGAACCATTCCCGTTTCCAAAAGTACAGTAGCTGTACACATGGCGTTGGATCCGCTCATGTGAGCATACTCAGTACTCTCCATAATCAAGAGACCGGCATCTGCCCTAGGGTCTGTCGGCGGCAAGAGCAAGTTTGTGTTCATAGACGACCGACCCCGTGGCTCGTTGAGAATGAGTTGCCGGAGTGAATCCTCTTTATCCCGACAATGAACAAGTTTCTCGTACATTGTCTTGCCGGGAACATCTCGCACGCCGCCGACAATGACGTCACCGACTTCACCTTCGGCGTGGCAGCCGACGATAGAGATGTATCGAAGAGTTCGCATGTTGATGTTTAAAGATGTTTGTCGAGTACCAGTTAAGAATGGTTTAATCGTAATGGTTGATTGACGTGATTCAAGAATTAGAGTTTAGTAGACATCTCCCTTGAAATACTTGTCCTCGTTATCATATAGACATCCTTCGCGCGGTAACTTGCCCTTTCCGACATGCCGACCATGATAGCGCTTGAGCAAGAGTCGGTGTTTGATGCCGACGTTTAAAAATGATTGGCTAAACGGGCTTTTATAGCTTGTAGAAACCTTGAAAATATTCCCGGGATCAAAGGCCGATTTTGGAACTGACGCGACGCGGATCGTTTTTACTCAGGTTCGTGAAGGCTGGGCCGAGTCACGGATACAAGAGCCGAGTCAGATGCAGGAACTGAGCCGAGTCAACTCGATTGAAAGTTGGTCAGAATTAGTCTTATCAACTGTTTGGAGTTATTGAACTTGGCAGGAGATGTTTCAATTGCTGAATTACGTTGAACTTCGGTAGGAACAGAAATAAATGAGTCGTTCATCCGATGATTTCTTGCGTCATATATAATAGACCATGTTGTGAACCCTTGTTAAGCTCAATTCTAGTCCCATCTACTAAATCAGCTTCAAAGAAGAAGCTTCCGCTTTGACAACCGCAGCAATATCCTCAAAGATATCCTTCTCCATAGGCTCCCAGTCCAATACCTTGCGAGCCCTGATAGCCCGGCTGCGAGAGTTGGTTCCCCAGAAGAAAGAAGCATGAGGCCAAACCTTGTCCGCATCCTCAACGCTCAAACTCTCCACCTTGTCATCCTCCCAAAGACCTTGCTCCTTTGCCTCTTGAGCGATTCTCTCCGCAATAGCTTTCCAGCTAAAGTCCCCGTTCTCGACAAAGTAGTATCCATTCGAGCCCCAGTCCGCTTGGCCTCCGCCCTGTGCAGCGGCCTCGACAAGTTTCAGCCACAGTCTGGATAAATCATGCACATGAATCGAGTTCCAAATATTCTCTCCTCCCTGCACAGTGATAGCAGTACCCCTCTTCAAGCTATGCAACGCTAGCGCAGGAACCTGGATGCTTCTCTGATTACCAGGGCCTCGACCTGGGCCATAGATGGTAGGGGGACAGACGATGGCAGTTTTACCGGCAGTACCAAGAATAGCCAGGTCAACTTCTTTGTGAGGTGCATTTTCAGGAGGCGAGGTGACCTCGTCAATGCCATCCCAGTCGTCGAAAACCTTGTCCCTCTTGATACCAAAAGTCTCGGCCTCCAAGTCAGGGTAACAGATAATGTCGGCTCCAGAAAGATGAATGACAAATCCTGCATCACCCTTGACCTTGCGTGAAATTCCCTCAGCTATAGCCTTGGCGGCGACCTCGTGCTCGCAACTGGCCCAGTGACAGGTAATATCCGCCTTGGAGACTTGCTCGGCAAGAAGCTCAAAGTCGTCTAGATCGCCATAGACCAAGCTAACCGAGGGATACTGGGAAGTGACCAGCTCTCCCTTCTCCTTGCTTCGAACAAGCGCGGTAATTTCGTACTCGGCATGTGCCTCAACAAGTGTGTGGAGGCCATCGCCACCAATGTAGCCAGTGGCGCCAGTCCTGTAAAGGAATCAGTTTGATTAAACACTCAGGGGTAGATATGATTATGAAGATTACAGGAAGATCTTGGTCATGTTCGGTTCAATCTCAAACGTTGCAGTTGTTGTCTAAGAAAACCCATATTTAGATGGGCTGATGAATGACACACCCATGTTTTAAAAGCCAATAATGCCCGCAGCGGGGTCATTTGTAAGCGACAAATCTCGCGCTTGGGAAGATCTACCCAAAATAGCCCCATGACAAAAAGCCGCCTACTTTTAGATCTTGGCTTCTCGATTAATTTCCTCGAGTGGATCTGGGGTAAAACTCGCAGGGCTAGGTCTTCAGGGGGTATGAAGTGGAGGCCATGTTTGATCTTGAATTTGTTGTGCTTTGGCTGATCCTCTTTAGCTTGAGACGAGGGAGTCACCCATTTGGAAACAGCTCTTGTGTCTTGACTGCGCCGTGAGTAGCTTCTTGATAGAGGTTAGTTCCTTTATATGAAGATGATTTCAATCAAACTACAGTAGCAAGGAGGAGAGTGCTTTTGATTGTTTCCGGTTGGGTGGTGGCGTGTAGGGTACATCGATCAAAGTAAACTTGAGCTGCTGGCACCAAGTGTTCGTGATAACAAAGACTGGAGTAAGAGATGAAGGTATCAAAGACACGAAAATGATCCTGGGTTTGCTCAATCAGCGATTCAGCCCTAGATATACGAAAAAAGATTGACTTTCTGCTGATATACGGTTCCTCCAATCGCAGACTTTTCTCTCTGGTATACGTCGAGTCCTCGACAGAGTATGAACCCAAGGTGTATTGATGCTATTATGTTTTTCGAGGTGAGAAGCGCCTTCATCAACTATCTACGGTACATCTCTACGTTGCAGCCGTTCACTCATCAAGTATTACAAACCAAGCATATTCAAGTTCCATAAAGTTTTAATAATGCCATCTAGACCATATTACCGAATAGAATTAAGTAAGCAGGTCAACAATCTACCTATTATCAAACGCCAAAAATAATGTCTCCTTTCCTATTCCCAAGGGAAGACCTGCCTTCTTCCTCCTTTGGCTCCTGCTATCATGATCAAAATGGCTTCAGCAGTGAAAAGAACGCCAATTAACCCGGAGAGGAAGGCAGAATGTCCAATAAGTCGACAAGAGCTAATCAAGCCAGCGTTAATTCTCTAGCCTGGACGAACATCAATGTTCAAACACTCAGTTATTCCTCTCGTCGAGATGCATCCAACACAAAAATGCAATCACACCTAAACAATTAAAAAAGAAGAAGAAAAAAAGGTTTCCCGAGTGCAATGTAGTTTTTCCCTAATTTTAACCCAAAAGAAAAAGAAAGAAGAAAATAGTTCATAGACACGTTGACTGATACATGCATCGCTCTATCTACTCGCGATGCAGCACATGATGCCGGTTCGGCCAATGTACCAGAGGAAACCGGCGAACCGGATGATGGACAGCACAGCTGTTGCGTAAAGGAGGAATCGGAAGTACATGGGAGTTCGCACGTCTGCGGCTTTCTATGAGGTTGTTAGTGTTTGTTGTTGGTGAGGCAAAGACGAGCGAGGGGTGCTTACAGAGACGCCGAGGGTGATGAAATCGTCCGTCGTGACAAAGACGATTAGGACAATGTTGCAGAGCAACCAGAGAATAACCAGACCAGTTCGGAAGGACTTGTATGAATCTTCCACGTCCTTCTTCTCGGGTTCTTCCTGATTCATTTCGCTCATCGGGGCAAGAGCTCGCCAGACGGTCTTTTCAAATTTGCTGTCGATATCCTCCTGTTCCTGTTCAATTTCCTCAACGACAGCCTCCTTTTCATTCTTGATAACCTTGGCAGAAGGAAGAGCTTCAGCGGTATCAGAGCCCTTTGTTCCCCATGAGACGTCGTGCCAGTTGTTGAAGGCGTACACCATCAAGATGTTGATGTAGGTCGACATGAGGATCATGTACTGAGGGAATGAGTGGAACATGTGCCACGGGTCAAGGTAGAGGAAGGAGGCGACGTAGTTGAGACCGTAGATTGTGACGAGTGCGATGATGATGAGTCCGGCAATACCAGAACCGCCGCCAAAGAAACTATCCCAAAAGGCTTGTCCGGATGCGAAGGAAATCTGCTCCTCGATGGGAGTCGTCGTGAAGGCTCGGTAGACGAGATAACCGGTAAGAACAAGAAGGTAAAGTTGGATGAGACCGAAAACCATGAATGATGCAATGTAGCTGTACTTTGATCCCTTGGGTCTGTTTCCGAGGGCGAGGACGAATTGCAGAACCAGGAATGCGACGTAGATGTACTTGATCAAGACGTTGACAATGGGCGTTGCTGTATCACCAAATGGCCATCCATGGTACCCAGAAAGAACCTGAGGTGTGCCGACCAGACTCATGATGATGGTTGTCGTCAGGTAATAAGCAGCCAAAGAAAACCAACTGAACAAGACGTTGAAAAAGTTGTAAAACAGTTGAATGTGCAGGAAAAAGAGCCGGATGATGCTATGACCAGATCGATACAGTCGTCCAAAATGCATCAGAGAATAGAGAGACGCAGCAAAAGATCCATTAAGCCATCTTCGTCGTTGAGAAATAAACTCAGCTGCCCCCTCTGGTACGTCTGTCTCACCCTTGGACGCCTTGACGTAGTTGAGATGCCACTTCTGACTAGCCTTGGCAACCAATTCGAAGCAGAGGATTCTGTCCTCGGCAAGGAACATGTTCTTCTTGAAAATGTTCATGCCGTCGATTCCCTTCTTGCCCAGTTGCTTCGAGAGCGTGTGGTCTCCATGGAAATACTGTTCCAGCGGTCGACCCATGATGGCTCTGAACCTGTAGGCGGAAAAGGCACCGGGGAGGACACTCACGTAGCCAAAGGCGCTTTCCAATGGTTTATCGAGCACATTGGAAATCTTGTACTCGAAATTCTGAACCGCGACGAGTGGGTTTAGGAGGTTGATGCCTCTCTTTCCCAACATGGCGTGAATCTCTCCACAAGCACCGCCAAGATCGCGATCGTTGTAAAAGGCCTCCCACAGAGACAAGAGCGCTCTCGGACCAGGTTTCGTTCCAGCGTCGATGAGGATAGCTACCTCGGGGTTCAAAATACGACCGAATGCGTTAAACAGCCATCGATGCGAATTAATCTTTTTGCTGTTCTTCTGCTTGAGACAAAAGATGAATTGCACGGGTGGAAGGTTACGATGCGGCTTGTCGTGAGAGGGTCGGACGAGTTGTTGATCTGGTGTTACTGAGATTTGACTCGTGTACTCAAAGATGTGAGCGACTGTTTCTTTCCCGTTGACATCCTTTTTGATGACGCCGTCTTGGTAGATTCCGACCGTGGCGAGCACGTCAAAGACGTTTTTATCCACCTTGTCGATACCGTCAAAGACGAGACACACGACAATCTTTTGCCAGGCTGGACCTCCCTTATTCCAGAACTTGGAACGCTTGAGGTTCACAATGTCTCGGATGTTTTGCATGGTTCCGTGGAGCGTGCGCGCGAGGAGAACCTTGTCCTCGTTGTAATACGTGATGGCGATGAGAAGCTCCGTGTGCCGGTTGTACATGCGCGGGCGGAGGTTGAAGCCGTTGCGGAGAGTAAAATCGTTGGGATCGCACGTGGCGGCTGTGTATCGCATCTTTGTGAATTCCTCCTGCACGCTACCTGGTGCGTCTCTGTACCTCGGCTCGATGGCGTTTTTGATGGCGCTGGGGACGGGGTAGTCGATGCTCAGGACGGATCCTTGGACGAGCTTGACCTTGCGGGTTCGCGATCGGGTGAGGCCGCGGGTGAGGGGTTGTTGTTGCTGTCTCTCCATCCAACTCTCTTCTGGATCGTGATACGCAGAATCTGGACGACCTTGTACAAAGCCTGGTACGGAGAGAGACTCATTCTGGTCGAAGGATTGCATAGTAGCAGCTCTTCTAATGACGGAGAGTCTCGACTCTGCCAACCTCGAAGCTTCAACATCATATTCCGAGTTTGGAGAACCCAAGCGATTGGGGTCATGGCCGTAACCGCCAAAGCCACCGTGGCCGTAGGGATCATGGAGGAGATCTCGAGAAGAGTCGTTCTCGCCAGGTACAGGATTGTTGATACCCGGAGGTGGTGTAATGTTCCCAAAGTCGGCTGCTGGTTGTGGGTTCATGCCATGATGGGTACCGGGAGGCGTGAACTGATCGTATACGGGAGAGTATGGATCGTGTAAGGGCTGTTGTAGTGGTTGACGTGTGGGATCGCCGGGTTCTTCGGGCGGAGGACCACCAAAGTGGTACTGCAAGAGGGAAAAATGTCAATATGAATAGCTTCAATTTATTACTCTGTTCTGTTGTCAAACTCACAGCTTGTCCCGCTGGGAGATCCTGCATCTCCCGCGGGGCATCATAATTTTGCTGACCGTGCTCGTTAAAGACCATGATGGACGTTGGTAGAGACCCCCCCGTCAAAAGTAGCTTAGCTTCAGAGCATGCGATGGATGACCGGGAGCTTCGGGAAGTGGGAAAAAAAAGAGTCAGGAAAAAAAACGAACGACGACGACGACGATGATGGGAATTATTCTTGATCTCCCCTGGATGTAAAATTGCTGAAACGAGAGGACACGGTAGTAGGTACGTAACAAAGTCTACACACAGACAAAGAAAGAAGAAAAAAAAAACAAGAATTTTTCTGGTCAATCGAGAAGAGAGAAAGAGAAACTGTGAGAAAAACACTGGGGATCCTGATCCTTATTGTCAATGATCTACCCTGCCGCGTAACGTAGCTCCCCACCAAAAGAAGAGTCTGGAGTATCTGGTTGGCCCGGGTCAACCGATACTGACGTCGGAGTCAGGCTGAGCACAGTTTGTAAAAAATCATGTAAATTCCCTTCTTCCAAACAGCACAGTACAAGTAAAAGATTCAAGAAAATAGAAACGTAAACACTATTTTTAGCAAGGGTAGGTCTGCTGTTGGGCCTTGGTTGTGTGACAAAGCCTCGTATCGCGCAACTACCGCTGCCAGTCAGTGGAGCCCTCCAGCTGGGACCTTGTACTGGGGGCGATCCCATGGGCAATCATGCCAGACATGGCCCTGCTGATGGCCCAGTAATTCAGGGCCAAGCATTCATGCCCCCTGTCCATGTCCCCGCTGTGACGTGTTTACGTGACCGTTTTCCCTGCGAGGCCCGACGGTTTGAGGTAGATGCGATCGGCGGTCAGGGGACAACTCGGTACAAATTGTACTGCTACCCCACGCCAGCTGGCATACAGTACGGTACACCAGCAAAAATAGAAGGGGAGAAGAAGCGAAGGATGGAACTTGTCCGATCCATCCATCGTTTACCCTTCCTTCCTTGCACAGCATAAACACAGTCAGATTTATTCATCATCACTTGGGATGGCTGAGTTTCTGTCTGTCTGTCTGTCTGTTTGTGGCTTTTTGTTGCGCGAGCGCTCGTGGCGACCAAAAAAGGACGTACGTATGTATCCCTACGTACCCCGGAAACGTGCAGTGTCACTTCCCGTGCCGTCTTCTCCTGTGGCTTGCTTTTCGTCTCCTGTTCTTTTGCATGACCCACGATCTGGTCAGACAAAAAGCTCAGACAAAAAAACACGCGCTCTTTTCCATCTTTGAATGGAAGGAATGTCAGCATTCATCCTTTCGCTTGATCCTATGAACCCTCTTCTTAAACCGAGTTGACGTCAATTCAGACATTTTTAACACCCGAAACGAAACCCCGGATCTCTTCTGTTCCCCATCCCGAGCTTTCCGTCAAACACTGTGTAGAAAAGAAGAAAAAAAAAACGCTTTTGCCTCCTTGCGCAAGCCACTTTGCTGCAAAAACAGCCTGTCACGGCCGCTACTGCCCGCGCAGGTGGCCACATTCACGCATGTCCAAGTGGCACGACTTTTAACAGCGCATTCTGCCTACCAGCCAGCCTCTTCTGTCAGCTGTGAATTGAACAGGCAGTGTTTAAACTCCTTTTTTTTTTCTCTTTCAAGCTGAAAAAAAAAGTCGACAGGTCTAAACATGTTGAATTGCCTAAGAAACTATTGGCCCTTCATGTGATGCATCACTTCTTTGTCGGGTATCAACCTGAGACATCGGGATTTGCACCCAGCAAGCAAATTACGAGCACGACACACTTTCCAGCACGGCTCCTCGTTCCCGAACTGCTCACCTTGAAAATAGCTTCTCAACTAGGGCAATTACTTGCGATTAGCAACAACACGCCAGTCTTCCTTCTAGGCAGATCTGACAGGAAACGGTGCTCACTCGCCCTTATCCGTGTCCGTAGTAGTCAGCAGACGGTAAGCTTTTTGTCAGTGCGTCGTCATTGGCATGATTCACTTCAATCTCGTTTCCGCCCCCTCGGCTTCGGCTTCAACGGCAACCCTTGTCGTTCGTTCGTTTGTCATGCAAACCATTTTTTGATACCTAGTTGACCCAAAAAAATTCCAAGAAAAAAAGCCATAAGCCGCTAGTTTAAGCCCATTAATTCTCCGTGACATGACACCCACCCCCCGGTCAACTGTGCCGTCTCACTTTATCTCCATTTTGACACTCTTGATATCACATCAGCCAGAACAATAGCCAGTACATATAGCGCCAGCATTCGCCGTTTTTGGTAACCTTCCGAACAATCCGTGAAGAATATCGATAGTCATTGAGACTATCTGGCGCTATTCTGCGCCATGTGCATCAAACAACAGGATAGGCAGCAGTCTCACATCACTCATCACACGCCTTTTCGAACTCTTTCAGTATCATCTGCGTTGGAGGCTTAGCAGATGTCACAGCAATCGTGGCTTTTCAACGTACCTCGAAATCAGAATCCGCCATGGACGAAAACACATGGTTTCTGTCCAACTTCAGTTTGGTAACCCGCGGGCTCTTGATGCCAAAGGCAACTCTCGCGAGGAATCGCGCATCGTCTCGGACGTCGGTCGCATTTAGCACTTCTCGAATGGCTGTCCTGTTCAACGTCTTGGGGGGCGATGGCGGCAGCTCAACAGCCTTGCCGCTGAGGCAGAATGTGCAGTGCCCGCACTTCTTCTTGCCGTCTGGGAGACTCATCCCGAAATGCTCAGCAATTGAAAGACCAAAGCATTTTCGTCCAGTGATGAATTTGATCACCTGCTGAATTCTTTCCAGTGCTTGCTTTTCACGCACTTGTAGAGTTGCGTACACCTCGTCTGTCAGAGCATCAATCTGGGCATCAACGCTTGGGAGCTCCTTCAAGATCTTGTACTTTTGTTCCACCCCACCCACTGTGAGTATGATGGCGCCAGAGTCGTTGAGATCGTTGAGAATCTTGACAATCTCCATGCGGAACAGCCCTGTGAGCGAAGCCACTTCGGACGGATCGATCGTGTGATATTTCCTTGCCTTTCTTGCGTTGTCGAGAATGGCTTTGGCTTCAGGAGACTTGTCGTTCTTCAGACGTGGAAAGTAGCTGGGTGTGGCCTCAAACTTGTACGAGCTATACTCCGGTGTAACAGCTCGGATGAGATTGAATCTCAGTTCCAGCATGGCGTAGATGACACTCAAGGGACTCTGGCGAATGTCGAATTCAGCCCCTTGATGGTAATGACTGGCTTTGAACGTGTCGCCAACAGGCTTGGTAACAACCTCGGTATCAAAGATATCCATAAGAAGGCTGTGCAAAGAGTTGCGGGAAGGCAAGTCTCCTCGCGCAAATGTCTCTTTAATGTAAAAGTCTTCAGGACAAAGATAGAGGACGCAGTGGCTCTGTTTCCCATCACGGCCAGCTCGGCCAACCTGTTGGCAGTATTCTTCGACGGTATTTGGGATATCCCAGTGGACAATGTTACGGATGTCTTGGTTGTTAGTTTAATTCTAACGAGTTATAAAAGGGAACCAACCTGACTTGTCAATGCCCATGCCAAAGGCAATCGTCGCAACCACCTAGCCCATGTGAGAAAAGGAAGCGATGTAAAGGGCATATCCGAACTCACAATTTGGATTTTCGAAGCCATAAACTCGTCTTGAATCTTCTTCTTCTCTTCCACCTTCATGCCAGCATGAAAGAAGTGAGCAGGGAACCCGCTCTTGGTGAGTTCATGGGCCAATGCTTCTGCTTGCTAAATAGGCTGTCAGTAATCGAATAGGCACGGGGGCAGGGCTATACAACCCTCTGAACGGTGACATAGACGAGAGTAGAACCTGAGTGGGTTCTCAAGAAGTCGAAAAGAGGCTCGTATTTGTCCTGCTTCGTTGCCATGGCTTTGGCCTCCAGAATGAGACTAGAGTGGTCAATTGCTAGATCTCAACATCTCTCGGTTGAAGAACTCACTTTGGGCGGTACATGGACGTCATAAATACTCCCTCCTTGGCAATACTGAACGCCTCGCAGATATCATCAACAACAACAGGCGTGGCTGTCGCAGTCAGACAAATCACGCGCTCGGCGTAAATCTCCTTGACAAATCGTGCAACTAGACTGTGTCAGTTTCCTGTTGACCAACGGTGCAGGCAAGTCCCCAACCTTTCAAGTAATCTGGACGGAAAGAATGGCCCCACTGGTGATCTGTTAGCTATGAGGAGCGGAATTCCTGAGAGACAAACACACCTCTGAGATACAATGGGCTTCATCAACACCAAGCAGACGAACGCCACCCTTCACCCGCTTCATCATCTCGACAAATCCTTCGTTGTTCAGTCGTTCTGGGGCACAGTACAACAGGCGGAGCTTCCCCTCGCGAAGGGAATTGTTGATCTCTTGAAGTTCCTCTCGAGTCTTGGTAGAGTCGATACACTCTGCCGCGATACCCTTCTTTTTGAGCGCGTCGACTTGGTCCTTCATCAGGGCAATGAGAGGTGAAACGACAATACTGATGCCAGAGTCATTAAGGTGCCTCTCGTTCGTTTGACGATCGAGCTCTGGAAATGCAATTGCGGGTATCTGGTGAGGAGTAAGTAGGGTAGACCGGCGAGACTCTGGAAGAGGGATGCTCACCTGGTAGCACAGGGACTTCCCGGCACCTGTTGGAAAGACAACTAGAGCATTCTTTCCGGTCAAGATCCGATTGATGGCCGCCTTCTGTTCATGTCTGAAAGACTTGTACCCAAAGTTCTCAGCCAATATCTTTTCAGCAAGACGAAGCCTCAACTGGTCCTCAGCGTTTTCGGGCTCGATACGCGCCTTTTTCGTGGGATTAAAAGCTTCCATCCCTATAGAGAGGTCTCTTTCATGCTTCACAGCTGGCTTTTGAACAAGCTGTTCCGCGGTCACCCCATCAAAGAGGTCGTCACCTGAGTCGAAGTCGCCATCATCAAAGGTGCTCATCTTGATGGCGCGGCGTCGAGTGGCGAGGGTTCTTTCGGAACTCCAGGTGCGGCGTGGACTGTTAAAGCCTTTTGAGAAGACCCGGGTCAGTCTAAACATCAAGACTGACGATCCGAATCTGGCAATAGCACGTAGTGATGTCGCAAGGATGTGTCGTGTCAAGCTCGATGACGAAAGGTGGATCCAGGAGCGTGCCTGACGCCAAGTCACGTGGTCACTGGCTCAGCCAGCACGTGACAGGACCAGAACTCCACCGAGATCCAAGGTGAATTGTTCAGGTGTGTGGCCATCAGACAATCGAGTAAGGTGCCATGAGCAGCCTTCTATAGATCGACTCTAGTCATAGAATTTATCATGGGTGTCGCCCAAGCCGGACCCATCTTGCGCTTGCACCTGTTCTGTGGTGGTGACTGACCACTTCGGCTCTTACCCTACACCAGTAGTTGGCAACAATGGGGCTTCAATCTTCATCCATCCCTCAATCCTCTGTATGCGATAATGGATCCGTTTGGAGAATCTATAATTCTAAGAGTAAGCTCTGTTTAAATACAAGAGATTGAGTCGGGATGACTAGAGGTTGATCTGTGCACTACATGTTTAACTTCCCGCAATGTTGAAATCCTTCTCTCGAGAAATCGTGCCGCTAAAATTCTGTGTCGCTTCCAAGTTCCAAATTATGTCTGCGTGGCGTTGAGAAAGAGAAGCATAAGGCATACTAAATTATGTACTGGATAGCGTGATATCTCCCTCCCTGTCGTCAAGTCTATTGCTGCCGCCTGCAGTGGCTTTCACACTTGCGTGCTGTATTCTCGGCGAAATCCCACGACTGAGAGACACTGGGCTAGAAGCTGGAGAGCCTGGCTTCGTCATAACTCCAAGGCTGGTTTTCGCAAGATAGCACTTCGCACTCTCTCGTGACTTCTCTTGGTTCACTAGATATGTCGAAGGCTGCCACCAGGGGTGACGGCCAAAAGGCGAGACAATGTCGGAAAAGTCGATAAGAACTCCCGCCCCACGCCAGTTTGCTTCATTAAAGCTGACATTGATGAAGCCGGCGATATGGAAAAAGTCCAACTGCCCGATGAGAGTGTTCATGTCAAATTGCCCATGTGGAATGTAGTCATAGATGTTGGCATAGTAATTCTCGTCGTCTTTCAAGTCCAGCCAACACTCAGCATTAGTCCGGATGAGATGCTGGTTGATATCACTGCCTTTAATCTGGGTCCAGCCGAGGCAAGGAGTGATCCTAACGTCTGGTGGGAATACAAAGGAGTTGTCTGATTCCAAGTTAGGTGCCTCCTTGTTGCCTATAGTTGCAATGGCTCGTAGATTCTCGAGTGCCTCGGCTCTCGTCTTGGGGTTCGGGTTTAGGCGTATTTGTCGCCCAGCTGCTTTCGCGCGTTGGAGGCAGGTTTCAATCTTCTCTAGGAGAGCACAGTTCATGCATTCTCTCTCAAAGGCCCAATACCGATCTGCACCACGATATGGCTCCCGTTTGCGGCGATTGTGAAACTGGTAATGTCGCTCTCGGAGAGAGTTAGGATTGGCAGGGGCGAAACGACCAAGAGAACGTGCGGGATCTGCCCCGATAGGTGGTGGCTGATGGTTGTAGAAGAACTAAAGGAATGCATATGTATTAGTGAAAAGAAAGGTGGGAGCATGGCCCGTTCGATAATACCAGAAGTGTTACTGACTGTTTTGATAACAACGGGGTTCTCACGACCCTTTATCCCAGCTTTGATTACAAGGCCATCAACACCGCGCCCGAGAAAGCGACGGAGCCTGATTTCATCCCGTGTTCCTGGAAATCGTCGGAGTCTTGGCTTTTCGAAATCTTCCCATCCAAGGGGAGGGTCTCCAACTTTTGGCTCTTGTGATATAAAAGGCAGGCCGATTGCTGATGCTTCAAGCGTGAATTCTGGATTTGAAGACTGCAAAAGACTGGTATTGTCCTTCTGTATGGTTTCCATAATTGATAGCCCTGGAGGTCCTGAGTAGCGCTGTGGGCCGTCTTGAAAGTAGAGAGATGGTGTTGAGTGGGGAATGCCGATGAGCTTCAGGGGTGGAACGAAGGTCGCTCGGAGGTGGGAGAAAGTAATTCCGAGGCACCGGCAACTCGCAGTGTTGCATTTCTTTGAACACTGGGCTTGCCAGCATGGCCTCACCAGGTCGCTCGGCAGCTGGCAGATGCCTTAAATCTAGAACGAAAAACGATCTGTAAAAGGAATTCCAGTGACTCATCACGAAAGCTGTATGAACGATATGGCGCTCGTGAACCTTGGTGATCTGATCCGGTTGGTCAGCTGGGGAACATGGTTTTAAGACCCTGGGAGTGAATAGTTTGGGGGTGTTGCCTTGTTAGACAGTGGATAGTAGCACTTTTTATGCGAACCATGGCGGAGAATCCGGGCGGGGATGGATAAATTGGATGGTCTCCTACTGGTCTGTTGCTGTCTTTGGCTTACAAGTGTCTCGACAGGCACTGCTCTGTTGTGATGGGTGAATAATCTCCCTTTTTCGTTTGGTGTACCTATACTCTACCATCATGTCATGAAAAATAACTATTCTAGATGAGCTCACTCAGCCAACCTCGCTGTCGTGAACCGTGCAAACGGTGGCACGAATACAACCCAATCCTACTGGCCAGACATCGGGACCTGGATCCCATGGCAAGATTTCACCGCGCCGAAGCTATATGCCTTGTTTTCCGATGTTGTCGATTCTGAGTGGACAGTCCGCGGTTGTCTCCGTGCTACTCCGACAGACTGGGACGGCAAACTTTTTGACGAAGAACAGTTATTACTCCACAAATACTCCCACCAGTCAATGCCGCTCTACGACATGCCCTTCGATATACAAAGCTTGATAAGACGCACAGCCTTAATCTGGGGCGAGCCGGCAGGACTTATTATGAGGCGGGAGGGGGGCGCCGGTTCAAGGCTGACTGGGCCCTCTGTTCCCCCATTCATCGGCAAGGTTCCAACGACAATAATCTTCGCTACGAAAACCTCCTGCCGGGAGATAGCAAGCTTTCTAACAAATGGCACAGCTCTTGGTATGGAAGTTCAGATTCGACAATACAGGAGGCTTGGAAAGATCCCGTGCGACAGATCCTTCACTACAGCGACAAGACCGATCGCCGGTATGGCTTTCTCATCACAGATGCCGAGCTTGTCGTGATGAGAATCACTCAAATGCCAACGAGCACTGGTATCGTTTCTACTAGATCGCCCCGTGAGCAGCCTTCACAAGGGCACTCCTACAACATATCTTCCAGTACAGATATTTCGATGCTATCCGGTGCCATGAGGGACATGTCTATGCCTTCCTCTTCATCGCACAAACCTGGAGGTCCAGCCACCAACGGGCACAGAATTGAATATCGGGCTATCCCCATGGAGAATCATGGGAAAGGGAAGCGACAACTTACTGTTCACTTGGCACTATTCTACCTGACCTGGATGGCGGGCATGGGGCAAGGATCACTGTCAGCAACGTACCCTGGTTTTGACTCGTGCTGGCCTTTGTTGGATGGAACTTTTATCCACAACACCACTGGATTACTGTTGAAGAAAGCTAAGAACATTGGGTTTCCGAACTCGTCCAGAGAAGATAGAGGACCGGCATGGGTGACAGTTGGCAGCCAGGAAGACGGCGAATCTGCTCTAGCCTTGACGCTGGAATCCGTCGTCTCCCTCGAGATAACTGAGCACCTGGGGCGGCGCTTCTACTACTACGTGAATGGGGATCAGCCAACCCTTGTTACAAGCGAGATGCCGGTATATGACGAGATGACTGGGGAATTTGGGTACTTTGAAGGGTTGGTATGGATAGTTGGGTCTGGAGCCAAGAAGAAGCGCCGGACGACGGGAAACAGTCGAAAGTGAGCAACTGAAATAGTGGGAGATTGATACTAGTAAATACATGAACGAGTGCCAAGGCCTCTCCTGTCGGCACTGGAACTGCGTCCTGATTCCCGGGACCTGTTGGGCGACGTGGTTGCCGAAAGTGTTCAAGCAAATGTTGATGAACACAGACCAGCCGCTCTCCGGTAAGTAAGATGATAGGTGGAAGAAGTAGATCCCACCAATTAAAGCTCGCCTTAGATTCAGGGGCTCCATCCAATCACTCGTCTCCTGGATGCCTCATCAAGCCACAGGAGTTCGAATCAATAAAACGGCATGTTCCGGGCAAATCAAGCTTCAAGCTATCGAAAAGCTGTGACCATGTCCACGTGTCAGTCAAGTGTCACAATAAGTCTAAAACGCCATGGGTGTCGCCATGCTCTGTGCCGATGTCGCCGGCGTGAAGCCACAGCCGGCAGTCCTTTTCCTTTGCCAGCTGATGCTATTTGACTGTACAGAGCACTCTGGTGTACGGAGTAATAGTTCTAGATCTCGCTTTTACCGAACATCGTCACGCGTGTTCGAAAAGACAAGGCCTGGAGCTAGAAATATCTGCGGTCTCTGAGGGCTGGACCGCATCCCGGCACTGCATCACGGTATTTTCAGGGACTTCAGGAGCCTTATCATGGCGTCAGACTAGGCACGTCCCCCAAATGGCCGTTGACTTTACAACCGCTATCTCAAAGTCGTCGTCATCGACAAAATTTCAATTGGTCCCAGTCTAAAGAATAGAACCATTTTGGTGAGGGCCTTCAGCTTCTAGTATATCAAGCCTACACCTAATCTGGAATCCAACGCCGCGCCGTTCAACGCCTGGCTAGATTCTTCCGGGACTAGTCTTTTTTTCACGGCCGAGACTTGGCACATTCGGCTCTCAGGTCCGTGTTGGACTCGGCTCAGTTTATATCTCATTCGCCCTTTTCCCGCTGTGAGAACTTTTAGGCGGGGTTGGTGAAATCGATAGTTTGCTTTTTTAGCTGCCGTCGCCTCGCTTCTTTTTTGTACAATAAGGAGAGGACCTTGAAGACAACTCTCTCACCGGGAGAACCGAGGATCTCGAACGTCAGAGGCGATAATTCAGGTGGAGAGCTGAAAGTTTGGGGGTAGGCGTGATGCATGGGCAGATTCGTAAGCTACTTTCAAGATAATAGATGATCATTATCTCCCCCCATTAACCGTGGGTCTTGTCTGTCTACGTCGCCGTTGTCTTTTCTGCTTTCTCTTTTTTTTCTTCGTGTTGGATCGAATCAACGCGGACAACGTCAGGTTAACTGACCATCGGCAAAAACACCATGGCCAGACTGTCTTGGCTACTGCTCCCACTACTCTGTGGGAGCGGTCTTGCAAAAGAAGGTTCAGTTGTTCCTGATTTCGTTCACTCTTCGTCCAGCCATTCCGCTCGTTTCACTTCCCCTACTTTCGTTCTTGACGCTCCTTTGGATACTCATCATGCCCCTGACACTCTCCCTTTTGTTGATACCAATCTGTTCCCTCGTGAGGCCGATGAACCTCATTGGCCGCAAGATGACCCGTCCGATCGGGTCGTGAAGCGAGGCGTCGACACTGTTACATCGTCCTCCACTGCTATCAACCCACTCCTCAGGGGATGTAGGCCTCTGTTGGACAGGCTATCATCCTCTGATTCGTCATTCACTTGGACTACCTCGACTGTCTCGTCGGATACTCAAGATACGCAATCGACAGTCGCATCCACCACCACTCAATCTTCGGATGTCGAACAATCCACCACGCAAACTTCCCAAGCTTCTGATACATCGACTACTGTTGGCGACACTACTTTAACGGAGCCAACGAGCAGTCAGACATCCTCATTCGAGTTACCATCCTCAACAACCTCAACTGAGACCGAAGGCTCTCTCTCAGCTAAGACGGAGTCTAGCCGTGGTACAGAGTCAAGCTGGACTACGACTGGTCAAACATCCACCCAAACAAGCGATGCCGACACATCTATGACCTCTGCATCAATCTCCGAGGAGAGTAGCACCACACTGACCAGTGAGACTGGTGTTACAACCTCATCCCAGTCGGAAACCATCTCGACTGGCTCCACCACGGATCAAACCTCTTCAATTGGGACCACCACCCAGGAGTCATCCAGCGAGACCAGCAACACGGAATCAGCCTCCGAGACCAGCTCAACACAATCTCTCGTGTCTTCCAGCACAGAGTCAACCCAGTCGGAAACGTCATCAACGGACATCCTCTCTACCACATCCACCTTCCCTACATCATCTGGTCAAACCACATCAGAGAGTGTTGTCTCAACATCGACTGACTCCCATCTAGTGCTTACAGTCGCCGCCGACGGAAGCGGAGATTTCACCGCCATCAATGAGGCCATCAAGACTGCCCAAGCGAGCGGATACCCCACTGTCACCGTCCTTGCTGGCACCTACACCGAGAATGTGGTTATTGCTGCTACGCCTACTGTCACTGTTATTGGAGAGGTTTCCAAGAAGCGCGATTACACTTCCAACAAGGTCGTTATTGAGAATGGCGGTGTCGCCAATCCGGCTTTGTCTTTCTCGGTAGCCAACAATGCTGGCACCACTTGGAAGAACATCAAGTTCTCCAACTCACAGGACGCTGGCACTGGAGGAGCAGTGTTTCTTCGCGGTTCTAAGAATGCCTTTTACGGCTGTCAGTTCGTCGCCGCTGGCATTGCCGCTATTACAGGAAGCTGGTCATCCGCTATTGTCGCCGATTCTTACATCGAAGCCCAAGACAAGGTCATCTACAACACGCCCTCTCTCTACATCTACGGATCCACCATCACGGCAACCAAGAGCAATGGTGGTATTCTGGTCTACAACAAGGGTGGCTTGGTCAACTCGGCCATGTACAACTCTACCATTGTTTTTGACACGTCAAGCGTCATCCAGAAGAGCGGATTGACCAACACAAAGGTCTACCTTGCTGCGGGCAACGGAGATGGTTCAGTTGTTGTTTACCGAGACTCCAGCCTGGCTGGTTTCTTGGCTGCTACTGGTGTCTACGTCGACACCAAGACGCAGTCATCACTCAACAAGTACATCGAGTTTGGAACTACCGGTGATGGTAGCTACCCGAACCATGTCACTGATCGGGAGAAGTACATCTCTTGGGTTACCAAGGCTGACGAACTTGCACCTTATGACATCTCTGCCTTCTTCAAGAATGTCAACCCCAGCGTTGCTGTCTCGAACCTTGACTGGATTGACTCTGGCGTGCTTGCTGCCATCAGGGCCAGCAATGCCAAGGATGTTTCAGCGCAGGAAACAACGTCTTCGACTAGCATTGAGACGACATCAACTACTGCTGCTCTTGAAACCACGTCAACAACTGCTGAGTCTACTACCACGTCATCCGAGGCCGCTACGACTTCCACTATTGAGACGACTTCATCAGCTGCGGCCACAACTTCGTCTTCTGCCTGTGCCTTGCCTTCATCTGTGCCAAGCACTGCCGTAGTCGTTGGCCCGGAAGGCAACAAGTGCGCATCTTACAGCAGCATCGCGTCGGCTGTCGCAGCTCTCCCCAACGATGCCACCACCCAGTACATCTACGTCCTGGCAGGCACCTACAACGAAAAGGTTTCCATCTCTCGAACTGGCGCCACCATCGTTCGTGGTCAAAGCACCGATGGCTCTTCATCCAAGAATAACCGCGTCACCATTTCGGCAAAGAATGGTGTTCTTTCAAGTGCCGGTGGTTCCTCTGGAACCGCCACGTTCTCTGCGAACAAGTATGAGGCCAAGCTTGTGTCCTTCTACAACATCAACTTTGAGAACTCGTTTGATGCAGCCACCAACTACATCGCTCTGGCTGTCTACGCGAAGGGTACCAAGGTGGCCTTTTACGGCTGCAACGTTGCATCGTCTCAAGGAACTCTGTATTTCGACTATGGTAACTTCTTCTTTAGTCACTCTCGCATTGAGGGAACTACAGACTTTGTCTGGGGACAAGGTGCCGGTTACATTTACAACTCTGTCATTGTATCCAAGGGAACCACCACTGGCCAGACGATTGCAGCTCACAAGTTCCAAAGCTCATTCGGTGGATCTCGTCTAGTGTTTGACCTTTGTGCTGTTGTGCCTTCTGATAGGTCTGTCCCTGAAGAATCTACCTACCTGGGCCGAGACTACACTACCAAGGCCAATGTTGCTTTTGTCAACTCGTACCTCGATGGTCACATTGCATCTGCTGGATGGAAAATTTCTTCAGCTTCCACCTTTGCTGGTTCGTTTGTTGAGGGAAACAACACAGGACCTGGATATGACTCCTCGGCCCGTGCTTCCGCTGTCACTATCACGGATGATACGTCCTCCTACAAGGTCGCAAGCATTCTAGGAGATGATTCCTGGCTTGACAAGGATGCCATCGCTCCTTTCGCTGGTTGGCCCAAGTCTGTCTATGGATCGGAGGATGTTAGCAGCAGCACCACTTCTGCTTCCGCTACAGCTTCCAGTACCTCAAGCACCTCCATTGCCGGATCAACCTTGACCGTGGCTCCTTCACCAACTGGAAATGAGTTCGCAACCGTCGCGTCTGCCGTTGCTGCTATCCCCAATGATGGCGAAGATTACACCATCTACATCAAGGCTGGATCTTACAACGAGCAGCTCACTCTCACACGTACTAGCGGTCACATCACTCTCCGTGGTGAGACAAGCTTCGAGAATGACTTTACTCAGAACAAGGTTCTCATCTGGTTCAAGCTGGGTTACTCGACCAGTGCCTCTAGGAACGAGGAGACTCCCGTCATCTTCTGGAAGAACACACAGGCTGCTGGACTCTCGCTGTACAACCTCAACTTCACCAACACCTACCCCCAAACGAGCAGCACGGCAGCTCTGGCTGGTGACTTCTTTGGTACCAACATGGCGGCTTATGGTTGTGCGTTCAAGGGTTTCCAGGACACTCTTCTTGTGAACCAGGGTGTGCAGGTCTTTAGCAACAGTTACATTGAGGGAAGTGTTGACTTTATCTGGGGATACAGCAAGGCCTACTTCCACCAGTGTTACATCGCTTCGAACACGCCAAACGCCTACATCACTGCTCAGAACCGCAAGACCTCTACTTGGGCTGGTGGTTTCATCTTTGATACTTGCTTGGTCACTTATACCGACAGCTACGGTTCCTCTTTTGGGTCGACTGCTCTTGGCCGCCCCTGGTCTCAGTATGCGCTTGTCGTCTACAAGAATTCGTACCTCGACAAGCACATTTCCGCTGCTGGCTGGGCGGTGTGGTCATCAAGCACTCCCCAGACTTCGGACGTTCTCTTTGGCGAGTTCAACAACACTGGTCCCGGAAACTGGACTTCGTCTCGTGCAAGCTTTGCAAAGGAGCTTACCGAGTCTGAGGTTGCACCCTATGCTCTAGGTTCTTTCATTGGTAGCACTAGCTGGCTCGACATGAAGGCGTACAACTATGCTCCCAGCTACACCATTGGCGACTCGACTTCTGCATCGACTACGACCCCGTCTGAAACAGCATCCTCTTTCCCCTTCCATCTCACTGATGGCACTGCTCCCCCCAAGGGTGCCGTTCTTGTCTCAGTGAATGGCGAAAAGAAGGATTCGTACTCAAGTGTGACGGATGCCCTGGCTAGCCTTCCTAAGGACTCGACCGAGCAAGTCATCTTCATCTATCCTGGTACTTATACCGAGCAAGTCCCCGCCATCAACCGACCTGGCCCTGTCACCATCATCGGATACACCGAGACTGAGCCTGGCAAGACCTACAGCAGCAACCAAGTTACCATCACTCAGGCCAAGGGTCTCTCTGTTTCTGGCACCATCCCTGCTGGTCGAAGCAACGCTGATACCGCCACCATCGCCACTGCAAGCACCAAGATTGCCTTTTACAACGTCAAGTTCATCAACACAGAGAACCTGGACGGCTCCACGGCCAGCTACGTTGCTCTGGCTGCCAGCGTCTACGGCAACAAGATTGGTTTCTACGGTTGCTCTTTCATTGGCTGGCAAGATACTCTTCTCACCGGTGCTACGGATGGTTACCAGTACTATGAGAGCTGCTACATCGAGGGTGCCATTGACTTTATCTGGGGATATAGCAAGGCTTACTTCAAGGGATGTACTCTTGCAGCCAAGCGAGCCAAGTCTGCCATCACAGCTCAGAGCCGAAAGAGCTCATCAGCCATCGGAGGTTACATCTTTGACCAGTGTCTCTTCACTGAAGCCGCCTCAGCCACTGTTGATCTTCAGGGACAAGTCTACCTTGGACGTCCGTACTCTGCGTATGCCTTGGTGGTGATCAAGAACAGTTATCTGGATAGCACCATTCAGCCTGCTGGTTGGAAGATCTGGTCTACTACTGATCCTCGAACTGACTACATCACCTTTGCCGAGTATGCCAACGAGGGTCCTGGTAGCTGGGAGAAGAATACGGCTGCTCGTGAGGGCTTTGGATATGCCACTCTCCTTACGAGTGACTCGTATCCTCTCACCTCTGTCATGGACAGCACTGACTGGATCGATAAGACTTTCTGGGACTCAATCACCACGCCTAAGCCCGCTACCACTGTTGATCCTACCCCCGGCACCACCGAGTACAGTGGCACGACTCCCCCTGCCGGCGCTTACATCGTTTCCAAGGATGCCATTGATGGAGTCACTACCTATGCGACCATTCAGGAAGCCATCAACGATCTTCCCGCCTCCAGCAAGATCACCCCCACTGTCTTCATCTACCCTGGCACATACAAGGAGCAGATCGTCCTGGCTAGATCTGGAACAACCATCTTCCTCGGATACTCCGAGTCGCCTGATGATTACTCTCAGAACCAGGTCACAATCACTTATGACAAGGGTATCGATACTCAGGCTGATGCCTCCAACTCGGATTCTGCCACCTTCTACGCCACTGGTAATCATTTCCAGGCTGTCAACATCAACTTCAAGAACACCTTCGGCACGACCAGCAAGTATGTGCCCCCTCTCATTCTCTCAAGATCAATGACTGACTTTCTCTTAGCTACGCTAGTCTTGGCTTTGGCGTCAAGAGCAGCAAGTATGCTTCACTCTATGGCTGCCAAGTCTACGGAAACCAGGATGCTCTTCTCATCAACGGTTTCTTCTTTGCGTACAACTCGTACTTTGAGGGTAACATCGACATGATCTGGGGTTCTGGAGCTGGTTACTTCCTGAAGTCGACCATTTCACCCAACCGGAACGGTGTCGCCTTGACTGCCCACAAGAGGACAGATACGACTACGCCAGCTGGTTTCGTCTTTGATCAGTGCACAATCACTCCTGCCAATGGGGCTTCTTACTCGACTATTTACCTTGGTCGACCTTGGAATCAGTATGCTCGTGTTGCCTACGTTGAGTCTGAGCTTGGCTCTTGTATTCCTGCTGTCGGATGGGATGACTGGACGAACGCTGATCCCAGAACCGGCAATGTCATCTTTGGCGAGTATGAGAACACTGGTGCTGGCTCCTCAACTAGCAAGCGTGCCTCATTTGCTAAGCAGCTATCTGGAGAGGACGCTGCTCAGTTTGAGCTGGGCACTTTCTTCGCTGCCACGGCCTGGATCAACTCAACCCTCGTGTCCGCTACACCCTTTGTTGCAGGTGCTGTTGCCACTGGAACGTCAAGCTACACGACTGTCTACACTACTCAGACAGTCACTTCGTCTCAGACCCTCTTCGCCACCGTCACTGCCTCTGACAAGACCGTCACCAGCAAGTCGACCTCTACTCTGGATGTCGGAACCACCATCACGCCTGATCCTACAACCAAGACAACTGTGGAGAAGACAACGACTACACAGACCTCCAAGACAACTGAGGCTGACGAACTCATCACTTCCAAGACGACCAAGACCGTTGACGTTGGCACCACCATCACTCCCGACGACGTCACCAAGACTTCAACTCATGTTGTCGAATCGACCGTCACGTCTTGGGTCACAACCACTTCCAAGGCTGTAACGACAACCGTGACAACTACCGGTGCCACTGTGACTCCCAAGTCAGTTACTTCTACGGTGACTGTATTGACCACGACTTTTGCCACCAAGACGTCAACCCCCAAGGCTATCACTGTTTCCAGCACCAAGACTGTCACATCTGGAACCGGTGGAGTCACGACCACTTCTTTGAAGGCGACTACCGTGTACTCGACAGTCGTGACCACCTCAACTGATACCACGACCAAGAAGACAACCATCACTTGCATTCCCACCAACAAGCGTCGTGATCTGAATGGCCTTGTGGCTGTGGCGACCATCAAGCCTAGGGCTGCTGTCGTCTATGGGAACCCGTCCATTGATCTTGCTGCTGGTCTTACACACCGTGACTTTATCGAGCTTCAAGTCCGCGCTGCCGGTCTTGTTACGGTTACGTCGACAGTTGTTACGACCTACACGACTAATGTCAAGACGTCGACTGCGACTGTCCCCGGAAGCACTACTACAACCGTGAGCATCACGACTAAGACAACAGGCAAGACTTCTACACTCAAGCCTGTCACCGTCTCGGAAACGACCACCTCTGTGGCTACCAAGTACACCACAGTCACGATCCCGGGATCCAGTTCAACCACCACGGTTGTTACTACCAAGACAACTGGAAAGACTACGACCCTCAAGGCTTCCACCACCACAGTTGTTGAAGATTCCACCTCAGTCGTCACCGTTAAGAAGACAACTACCCTCCCAGCCAAGACTGTGACGGCCTACAAGACGGTGACCACCACGCTTGCAACAGGTACAGTCAAGGTTACAACGACAAGCACCGCCAAGAAGACGTCCACCATTACGCTTTCGCCCGAGACCACCACAAGCTGGTCTACCGTCAAGACCACGCTCACACCTTCCAGCACGGTGACCTTGAGGAGCACGGTATCCAAGACTACCACGTCAACGGTGAAGGCGACCACGACCAAGTGGGTGACTTCGACAAGCAAGGGTGCTGCAGCTTGTACGAACTAGGAATGAAAGTAGATTAATTTTCGTCACTTGTTTCTATAGTTAAGAAGCAAACTTTAATAAATACCCTTTTTGCTCAAATCTGATTCCTCTATCTGTGTACATAATAATATCTCGTGCTCAGCTATTTATGATGGCCTACGTTTTTGGTAACAATGAACGAACCAGGAGCATGCAATTCTCAATGCCAAGCGAACTAAGGAGGGAGATATCATGGGGGCGGTAACACAAGCGCCGGACGACTTGCCAGAAGTGATTGACCGTCTATTCCTTGGCTATATCAAACATGTATGTGGTGGATAGTTGACACTGTATAGCTGTACAATCCCTGCTTCTGCATAGATCATCGCTGCCAACACGTAATGTAACCTTGTCTCAGTACAAGGGCTTGAAAGTTTAACTGGCCAACATGACACATTGATAGGCACCAAGTTCCTTGTCATGCAAATTCCCCAAGGTCAGTACCTAATTATTAACATTACGCTATACCCGATGGTACATTTTGTTAAAGGTCAACTATGCATGCCACCTGTAAATACGGGCCACACCAGAGCGTCCTGAGCGATTTAGTCTGACCAAGTCCCCCTCACCGTGGCTGTTTACTTATTTTCTTTGTCTATTGCGTAACCACACGAACGAACATCGCTTAAACAACGTTCACACCACGGCGTCATCAGCCATGTGCGCCAGTCCGGAACAGCAGACGGCGGGGACAAGCCCTCCTCCACTAGTTCAGGGCAATAATGCCCCGCTTGCCGTCGACGATAATGTTGGAGAGTCCCTTGGCTTGTACAGGATTTGTTTCTCATGATTTTCTTTAGGCTGCTGCGCAAGATGACGATGCTGACTCGGCATTCGGAGGGGTGAGATTTCATGCGCTTGTGAAAATGATATCATCATGGCTGACTCTGGTAGGACAACGTCAGCGACACAACCTCTATGGGATCTAGCATTCTCGCTTATCGACAGGAGAATGGCAGGACGTATCATGCCTATAAGGATGGTGGTGAGTAGCCATCCCTTCTTTGTCTGGTTTTGTGGGTAGCTGATAAGACACCAGTCTACGTTTTACCGAATGACGAGGTCAGTTTCTTCGTTGTCTGAAATACCAGTTGCCATGTTTTGACTAACACCTCGTTCCTAGACCGAGAATGAACGCCTAGGTAATTGTGCTATTTCATCCGCCCCATCATCCGTGTCTGACCTGGCAAAGATCTCCAGCATAATCTGCTACTGTTCACGTTTGATGGAAACCTTCACTGTGCCCCAGCCGACAGACCCTTCCGCCGTGTCCTTGATGCCGGTTGCGGGACTGGTATCTGGTCCATTGATTACGGTACGGATCTAATTCTACACAAGTCAACATGTTGAGCAAACCGTTGACAACTGTCTAGCCGACGAACACCCTGAAAGTCAAGTAAGCGAAACATACACGCGTTATCAGACGCCAAATACCCTAACAACTGAGTTTTTAGATAACAGGGGTTGATCTTAGCCCTATCCAACCATCATTGTAAGACGGGAGATGAGTTGAAGCGTGGAGTTCTTGTATGAGATTTGGCTGATTATCTAAATAGTGTGCCCCCCAACGTCAACTTTTACGTGGATGATCTCGAGGACGATTGGACCTTTAGCAGCAAATTTGATTTCATCTTCTCACGCTTCATGACTGGGTCCATCCGAAACTGGTCCAGATACTTGAAGCAATGCTATGAGTAACACATCTTGGCTCAAAAGCACCTGAATCATGAGCTGACATGCTGTTGATAGTTATCTAGAGCCTGGTGGAACTCTTGAGCTTATGGACATCATCTATCCTCTCCAATCTGATGATGGTACACTGAAAGAAGAGCATCCTGCGTACCAGTGGTCGGTCCTGCTCCAGGAAGGATTTGCCGGTGGCGGCCATCCACTCAACACTGCACTTTATTACAAGGACTGGCTCAAAGATGCAGGCTTCGTTGATATAGTTGAGGTAAAGGAGAAGTGGCCTTGCAGCGCGTGGGCCAGAGACCCCAAGTATAAGCAAATCGGTAAGTGTTAGACTCCACCCAGCCTCGTCAAGTCTACCACCTGTATGTATTGGATACTTACCGAACATGTTTCAATCTATAGGCATGTGGGCATACGAAAATGGCGTACAAGCCCTGGAACCCCTCAGCCTTGCCATCTTCACAAGGCCCAGAGAGGCAGGCGGGCTGGGATGGAGCGTCGAAGAGCTGCAGCTTCTTCTAGCTGGAGTCAGAAAGGACTTTAAAAACCTGGGCATCCATATGTACTGGCCGATGTATATTTCTCTTACCCAACTTCATCGAGAAAGCTCTAATATTCGTCATAGATACTCCGTGTATGCGAAGAAGCCCGAATGAGGCAGCTTTCTCAGCCTCCTACTTGCAGCATGCTTAAGACGCAGGCGTTGCAAACATTTATATTCTTACCGTTATCGGTTCGTGTCGGTAGCCTCGCTCTTGAGCCTTGACTTGTTTTTTTATAAGCTTGGATGAATTCTTTTGGAGCAGCTTGCGATACTACTCGTTTCGATGTAGACCTGAGAATAGGGCAAGAAATCCCGTGTAACTTGAGTTGGTCTTTAAGATCTCCGCGCCCTTGAGTGAATTGAAGGCCGTGGTGGGCACTGCGACTAGTCCTAAGAGACACATATCGTGTCGCTACTTTGACTGTCCAAAGGGAGAAGTTTAGATGTTGACGTAAAGTCATGCTGGGCGTAATATCCTCAGCCTACTTTCTTCCAGCTCAAGGCCCAGTTACAAAGAAATCAAGTACTACCATATTCATCTGCCTACGGAGGTTTTCTATCCATAATATCATCTCATACTGCAGGCTCGAGTTGGTTTCGCTGTTCAGCTCTTTATTAAAAAAAAAAATAAGCGTCCTTCAGCACCCTCATCATCTGGTCATTCATATACAGCCAGTAGTCAAGCTGCAGTCTCTGCTGGTCCACGCACCCAAGACATATGGTGCTCTCTATGAAGACTTTGTAGAGGCGAGCCGGTCTGGGAGTGAAGATGCCGTTCCAGTATGGCCAACCGAAGCTAGAGAAGTATTGCGAATCATCGATGCCATCTACAGAAGCGCAAGGATTGGACAGGTGGTTCATATTTAATTCCAAATACTTTTAGTTTAGGCTAGAAGTGCGTCAAGTACCGCTTAATCCATGATGTCCCCTCTTTCCCAGACTAAAATTGGTTGTCTGAGAAGTCTACTACAGTAACCTGAGACGCGATTCCATGCAAGCTTGCAATGAACGCTAGGTGCGCTGGCTCTTTGAATGTGTAGTAATCGCGGTCTTCCTTGTTGCGAACTCGACGACGAAAGCGTGGGTGATGCCGTTCTAATCATCAACAGACCTTTAGCAGGAATCATTTGGTACTAAGGTTCTTACTACTCACATTTCTTCCCTCAACTGAATTATCCCGGCCGCCCCTGGAGGACAGTATATAAGGCTTTCCCGTGACAGGGTCCAGGCACTTCTCTTTCAGCTGAAACATTCGACCCACGGCCTGGATGGCTAGTTAGATATGTGACAGGTATTAGGTGCTGATAGCCATACATCGTCAATAGTCTCACTACTAACGTGATCGAAGAACTGGAAGAGGACGATATGCGTGATATTGGTCATACTGCCGATGCAGGATACAAGATGGTCAAGATGGTATTTTGAAACCTTTTGGCACTTTCACATGTTAAATACAGGTCATTGCAAAACTTTTCCATTGCCAGCCCCACGGTGAATCATATGATTTAAGCTGGATTATAAATGCAAGGTGCGGCCCGATATTCGGCAGCGAAACACGCCCTACACTATCAAGCATCGACGAAGGCGCACTCGGGAATTTCCAGCACCCGGTCAAGGTTAGATAATCTTTTATCAGGCCAGAAATGGCGTCATCGGGTTCTCAGCTTGATCTGGAATCCGAATTGTGAATTCCGAGTCAAATAAGTCTCCTAGATGAGAGCTGCATGCTGTCGACATCGTGACTTTGTGATGCTGCAGTGAACGATGGCCATGGTATAAAGATCTGGTATCAGTCTTAGGTAGATATAATTGTAGATATAATTGCATTGGCAATTTTATCCTGAATTATCTGAACCTTCCCTGAATACCTGCTGCTATGTCCAACCCCGAGTATGCCATCCAAGCCGCATCCGCTGCTCTGAGCAGCGACATCGTCCGGTTCTTTGAGGAGTTTTACATCATCACGGATAACCCCACCGAACAGGAGAATTATGTCGACCAGTCTACGCCTGATGCTGTCTTCATTCGTGGCGGCGCCGAACCGACTCGCGGTGCCGTTGGTAAGCCTAGTTCCCCTTACGTCCCCCTATTCTTACTAACCAGGCGGACAATTAGGGATTAGAGCTTGACGTGAACACGCGTTTGACTACATGATATCCTGCAAGCACATCCCCCACAAGATCTTTTCTCTAGGCCCCGGCTCGAACGAGGTCATGCTCTACGGCCGCGTCACCATCGGCCATCTCAACACGCAGATCTCGGAGGGGGAGCATGCGATCGGGGCCATCCTCGAGAAGGGCGAGGACTCCAAGCTGAGACTGGCATTCTATGAAGTGTTTATGGTAAGTCGGCTCAGTCTTGTAATCAAGTCGCATTGTTTAACTTTGGCGATTCAGGATGTGTATGAGTTATCCAAGGCGGGCGCTCTGTAGGACGAGATGGCAGTAGATGGTTCTTGGGCACAGGTCACAGGTGAATCAAGCATAGAAAACAGACAGAAATTCTTTAGCGATTGAAGCATGTCGGATTGCGGAGGACTCGCGTACTCATCTTATTGAAGCCCTTGGCTGACTGGGTTAAGGTCTTGGACAGTGTGTCCAACAACCAA
>JABCKD010000159.1:0-46723 GCA_013186415.1 Fusarium sp. NRRL 66088
TCCCCACACCATCGGCCCACCCCCGAAGCATCTCCTCCGTCGGCCGACCCACATGCCCGGACTCGCCCGCTCCTCCGGGGAAATCTGGTCCGGGGGTTCCACGGCGGAAGGCTTCGCGCTGGCGGACTAGGTATTCTGCGTTTTGCTGCGTTACGGGGCAGACGGGGATGTAGAGGACGCTCGAGTCTGTTTTTCCCTTGTGGACCTTGTCGACTGAGTGGATTGCTGATTTTTTTTTTCGTTAGTATTGTGATGAGAAAGAGGGAGAGGAGGGGACTTACTGTCGCAGTGCCATCCTACGAAATCTCCAGGTCGAATCTCTGGAACGTGAACCATTGTCCTCTCCAGATCCAAATGCGGATGAAGCTCATCTGTACACTCCTGACCCGTCCCCGGCGTAGCTCCTTGAAGCTCACTCGTCATACCATCAACACCTATAAACTCCCAATTCTCCTCATCAAGATAGTTGGCCGACTCACGACCTCTCTTGTTCTGAAAGAAAGGTCGCAGAAGAACATACGCCGTTGATAGCTTCATAAGGGGGTTCACTAAAAGTGTTCCCTCTGCTGGCTTCGTGTGGCTCATGCTCATCCAACCTTGCCACATTCTGAACATGGAACAAGGTCCAAGTCCGTCGTAGAGGTTGTTGACAGCTTCTACTCGTCCGCTTGCATCCCAAGGATCATACTCTTCCCACTTGCCTTGTAGGATACGGTCATATACACCTCCACGACCATATCCCTCCTTCTCCCATCGTTCAACACTGCCTCCGTCAATATGAGGACCCAGTGCGAATGAAGCATCGCCTGGTTGTCGAATGCGCAGACGATCAGCGTATGAAAACGGCTGATCCAAAAAGATTGGCGTGTCAGGTGATGAAGAGTGCCATAAAAAGGACATGAGATGATGTTGAACCCTCAAGAAATTGGGATGAGCGCGAGCCTTGAGTTGAGGAGCAGACCAATACAACTCATAAACCTGAGGATCATGAGACGGAAACGCTACAAAACGTCAGCATACATATACATCTACAAGTGTAGATAAAATAAAATACTCACCTCTAGTCGAAGGATTCTTCTCAACATACTCCTCAATCTCATCCTTATAAGCCCTAGCCTCACCCTCCGGAATAACACCCTTAATAACAACAGCCCCCCTCTTCCTAATCTCCTCCTTCAAAACATCAACATCCTTTTCAAAATCCGAAAACTCAACCTGAGGAATAACAGAAGGGCCCTTTCTTGCAATGATTTCATTTTCTCTCTTCAGCTGTCGTAGGAGTCTGCTCCAGCTTGACACAATCTCCTTTTCTCGACCGCGGACGAGGTCACATTTTAGTTCGCGGAATCGATCGGGGAGGGGCTCTCGCTTTGCGCCTGAGAGGGATGTGAAGGCGTCTGAAATGTCGCCTTCTTTCTTTGTTGACTTTTGAGTTGCTGCTGCTGTTGTCATGCGTCGACAAAAGCCTTTGGGCGTTTTCGCTAGAGAAGCTCTCAACATGATGG
Source organism: Fusarium sp. NRRL 66088 (assembly GCA_013186415.1). Classification (NCBI taxonomy): domain Eukaryota; kingdom Fungi; phylum Ascomycota; class Sordariomycetes; order Hypocreales; family Nectriaceae; genus Fusarium; species Fusarium sp. NRRL 66088. The sequence goes on from JABCKD010000159.1 coordinate 1,506, forward strand.
CGACAGTATCAAAGAAGAAAGAGGAGTAATGATCTGTGTGTCTGATGATGACCACCATCTCATCATCAATGTCAAGACATTCTTATATCCTTCTGTTCGGAGTGCGGGACTACCCCTTTCGGAAGTCCGCACTCCTTCTACTACTACCACCACCACCACACACACTTTTTCGCAAATACCCGAAAGTTAATCCACACTTCTGATGGGGAACCTTCAAAAGCAAGTTTCTACCATGTGCTGACGACTCGGGTGTGGAACTCGGTATGCTGCAATATGCGTGTCGGTGGAATATGTCCCGACGTTAGCCAGCCTCAGGGTGGCTGTGATGGATGGTTCAGGTGGCATCACTCATCAGAAACAGAAGCCAATCACAAAAAAGGTCATAATAAATACCCAGAATATGTCAAATATGTCGATCCCTTCCTCATCAACACCATCAAGTACCCTCGTAGTAATGCAGTGCAGTGCAGCTGGCTCGCTCGCTCGCCCTTGTCCCATCCCTAACGATACTGGTATTATACAAGATAACTAAACATCAACACCCTAGCACCGTATTGTCTTCTCTATGAGCCCTTCCCCAACTCCTGATGCTTGCTTCGCTGTCTTTGGCCGTATGCTTACTTGATTAGTCGATCTCCCCTAGCGCCCTCTTCATTCGTTCTTTTAGGTCTCGGTTCTCCAGCTCAAGTCCTCCCAGCCTCTGCCTCGCCGCGTGTCGATCCTGGTTGCGTCCTTCTCGCTCCATCTTGAGCTTGTACTCCATGTCTCTCAGCCGGAACAACCATCTATTGTCATTGTTGTTGCCTGCCTCGTCGGTGAGGGCTGCCATGTCTCTAAGACCCAGCCCGCCTGCTGAAGAGCCAGGAAGGGCTGTAGCGGATGATCTCGTCATGGTGGATGTTCGCGTTTTGGACCTGGACCGGCTGGTCCGATCTCTATTCTGCTCACCCGGTCCACGAGGTATTGATGGCGATGGTGAGCCGCCGCCACTGACTGGAACCAACGAATCAGAAGTGTCCCTGGACGAATACGCCGCACGGGCTCGGACATCGTTGGCTGTGCGGAGAGTGGTATTCTCAACCTTGAGTTGACGGTATGCCTCTTCTAGGCGAGAGTAGCGAGCATCGTGGCTTAATGACCCCGACGCAACCGAGTTTCTCACCATAGTCTCCAGTCGATCCAGCTTCTTGGTGCGGACGTCGAGGTTGTTCTCCAGAGTCTGATACTCGCGATACAAGTCCCGCTCCACAGACTTGATCCTCGACTCGAATGAGCCCACCATGAGCTCGATGGCCTTGACAGCAGCCAGCAAGTTCTTGGAGAAGCCAGGAAGACGGTTCGCAACCACCTCCAGCGATGGCAGCACCTGTCGATCAATAAGAGCGTTGCCGTTAGCCCACTCCCTGCCACACAGCTTGCTGAGCTTCTGCCAGAGCAGAAGAAGCAGCTCGTTGCGCTCTTGGAGCTGCTCGCGGCCTGTCTGCTCTAATATCGCGATTCGCCTGCGATCTTGTCCCCGTGTCGTCTCGAGCTCCGCAATCCGGATATCCTGACTGCTGGCAGTACGAGTAAGATGCTGGTGCGTCTTCTGGAACGTCTCGTACTGAGACTTGGTGTTTCGGTGAGCAACGCGCTCCTTTTCGAGCAGCTCGGCGAGCTTGCGGCTCTCAAGGGCATGCGACTCGAGTAGAGAATCACGCATCTTGATGATGCGATCCTTCTCCACCAATGCAGCCTTGCTTGCATCGAGGTCGCGAATCGTATTCTCGAGCTCGCGTTGCAGCTTGGCAATAGACTATCCCGAATTAGCACAAATCTCCACATACTTGACTGACGACGACATACCTTGAGAAGAGAAGAACGAGTGCCGTTGAGGTCACCAAGAGCCTCGCGCAAGTTATTCTCGAGCTCCATCAGCCTCTCCTTCCACTCCGTAGCCTCCACTTCTCTCGACGTCAAGTTCTTACGCAGGCGTCGTGCCTCATCCTTAGCAGCAGACGCTTCCCTGTTGAGCTCGTTGACGAACTGTTGCACCTCTTCCTTCTCCTGGTCTGCGACGATCTCTCGCTGGTGTCTCTCCTGCTGCAAGCGGTTCTCCAGCTCCTTAACCCGGTCCTTTTCTTCGCGCAGGCTTTGTTCGGCGTTGGCCAATGCCGCTTCGAGGTCTCCGATACGAATCTTGTCGCCCTCTTGCTCTTCGCGAAGGAAGGCAATCTCTCCTTGAGAAGACTCTTGTTGCACTGACAGTCGTTGATTCTTGTCGTTAGCTTCCATGAGCTTCTGCTCCAGCTCTTCAAGCTCCTTGTTGGAAGAATCCAGCTCCTGCTCAAGCTGTTGGATCCGGCGCATCTTGCTTTCCTGGTCATCCTCGAGTCGAATGAGGGCCTCGCTCATCTTTCGCATCTCTTCCTGCAAGGCGTCGAAATTCTCTGAGCGGTCCTGAAGGTCGGCTTGAAGTCGTTGCATCTCATCAGCATGCTGGTCGGCCTCTGACTCTAGAGCGTCAATCTCCTCTTGTGCTTCTTTTCTGAGCGACTCGAACTCGTTTTCCATGTCGCTTTGCTCGCGTAGAGCCTCGTCCCGCTCTGACTGCAAAGCAACCAAGTCGTTCATGGCATTGTTGAGATCTTCTTGCAGAGATAGCGCTGCCTCCTCGGCCTGGCGTTTACCGTCGATAGCTGTTTCAAAGTCCTCCATACAAGTCTCGAGCTCGCGCTGCAGCTCTTGGTTCTGCAGCTTGACCTCGCTGATCTTGTCGCGGAGTTCGGCCATCTTGTTTTCCATCTCTTCACGCTCTGCCTCTTCCTCGATCTGTGTCCGTGTCTTGATACTGCCGCGCGACTGTGGTCTTTCGGGACCGCCGACTTGTGAAGCCGATCTCTCCAGCAGGCTGTCGATGGTTGAAGGCGCGGGGCGACCTCGTCGCTGAGCCATCTTGAGGTCCTCAATCTCTTGGTAGAGGCGCTCTTTTTCACGGTTCCTCGAGGTCAACATTGACGTCTGAGCGCCAACTTCTCGTCGCAACTCGGCATTCTCATGGCGTAGCTGTTCACTCTCTCGGCGCAATTCATCAACGAGGGTAGTGGCCGCGCTAAAGTTGCCGTTGGAGCCCTCTATCTCGCCTGACAAGCCTGAAACAGGTCGGCTCGGTTCCATGTTGGCATCTCTCGGTTTCTTGGTGATGTTGTAGATGTTGGTCGTGTGGTGAAGACCACCCTGTCCGCCGGTCAAGCCTGACATGTCCTGCTTCAGCTTAAAGACCTCGTCTCGCAATCTCCTGTTCTCGTCGTCGGCTTGCTCTCTCCGGGCTGTCTCTTGTTCAAGCAGATCCTTCCAAACGTCGGCTTCTTCTTGTCTGCCCAAGTTGTCACTTGTCCTCTCGCCAAGCGATCTCACAATGTCAGCAAACTTTCGTCTCTCCGATTCCTTGTTAAGGCTTTCAGATCGTAGTCGTTCGATCTCGGTCGCATACTCCTCGACCCGCTCGCGCAAAAAGATTAATTCCTCCTCTCGCTCTTGAGCCTCCTCGTCACCCATTCGGGCTGTTTGGTCTGTTGAAGATGTGCCGCTCTGTGCTGTGCTTGGTCGTTCGCCTTCATCCTTAATCTGCTTCTCCAACTCCTTGACTCTTCTTCGTAGAACCTTGTTGTCGCGCTGTAGCACTGCAAGACCAGTCTTGAGCTCAACATTCTCGGAAATCATCTCCTTGATACCCTCTTCTGACAACTTGTCCAGGCGATCGCTCAAGAACATAACTTTGAGCTTCAGATCAAAGTTCTCCTTGGACAGTCTCTCGATAGTGCTGCTCTGCTCCTTGAGGGTCAAGTTCCTTCCAGACCGAGCCGTGGTGACTGAACCCATTGTGACCGAGGAAGGTTTTCGAGGGGTCTCCAGCCCCCCCTTGAACTTGTACTCCTTGGCCAGAGACTCGGGTACCTGGACATTCCTAACATGTCGTGCTATAACTGTGTCTGTTGGCGCAGTGTTGAACCCTTCCTTAGAGGGCTTGGGTGTACTGAGCAAACCAGAGCGTCGCGGTCGTTCGGGACTATCGACTTCGGGGAGCGGCTCCAGTTGCGGTAATGACGTGTCGGTGTAGTCCTCTGCGCCAAAGGCTGATCCTATGCTTCCTATACTGATGGATCTCAAAATGGGGTTGCTCGTGTGTCGTGTCATTCCCATGGCGGGAACAGCGCCGCCAGACTGGAGGGCATAGTCAGTACCCAGCCCAACAGTCATGTCGCTGCCTTCGTGTGACTCGGGGTTTGTCACGAAAGAAGATGTCGATGATCGTTGGCTTCCAAAGCGACTGCGCAAGTACTTGGGTCGTCGGCTGCGTAGAGAATGACCAGGGGTACTGCCAGCAAGCGACTGTCCTTGAGCATCGTGCTCTCCTGAACTAGATATTATGGAACTCTCGTGCTCTGTATCGCGGTCTTCGCTCTCGTCGGCCCCTTGGTTATCTGCAGGCTGGCTAGCCATACTGACAGCTCGCGAGATGGTCCTTCGGGCAGCGGCGGCGGTAGGGGATGAATCGAAGTTCTCGAAGCTGGAGGTATTGGTGCCTTGGGTTACATCCTCGTCCTGCTCCTGTATCGTTGGGCCTAGTCGGGGGATGGGCTTCTTCGTCGGCGAATCAAATTGGTACGTGTCATCAACGCCGCCCTCGTTGTTCGTTGATGCCGTGGGAATAGGCGATAGGGCGGGCAAAAAGCTAGACTCCACGTCTCCCAAGTGGCGCCTGACGTCCTCCTCTGTTAAGGAATCATCAGGGCCCCGTGTGAAATCGACAGTTACAGGGTCAAAGTAGCTGCTTTCAGGGGCTAAATGTCCGGGGACTCGCAGCAGTCCATTGTTGTCGCGGATCGCTGCCCTTGAGGATGAGGCGCTTCTCGGTTGGAGATTCGTGGGTGTCGGGGTTTTTCTCTTGATAGGATCAGCCATCAAGTCGAACGTCGCGGTGGTCGGGTTTGTCGAGGCCTGCGCCGGGGAAGTAGCTGAGACTGTGTCGGCTGTCGTGGTAGATGTGTCGGCGATATCATATTCGCTGTCGACGCGATGGGCCGTCTGAGGACGCGACCCGTTGCTGGGGCTCGAGGGCTGCTGGCCATCCATATGGTCTTGCTCATCGGCGGCCATGATGCATTGCGGCAGCGGCGTAATTGTCTAGGCGAAAAGCCCTGGGCTGGGCTGGATGGGAAAGCTGGCTCTTCTCTTGCAGCAGCTGTGGGCTTTTTTGTTGGTCGTTGGCTTCTAGGATAGGGAAAAAAGGGAGGAAAACGGCTGACTCCTGCGGTATTCTCGATGGATGGATGTTTTGCCTGAGCGTCACCACTCGCTGTCGCCCTCTCACTGGAGGCAAAACCTTGACTGGGCTTGCTTGCGCCGTCGGGTGCCCGTTGAACGGGATCCGGGCGGCCCCTCCAGAACACCGTAGCGCTGCTCAGGCGCCGCCGAGTGGCCAGTGATGCCCTGGAGCCCTGTAGCTTTAGCGGCGCGGGAGGGGAGAACAGTGGGCCGTCACCCATGCGCCTGGTGCCCAGAAGCCCAGCTGGTTGCCGGGGACAACGGTGACACTGCTGAAGGGATTCGTGGTGTTTTGTCACGGACGGGTCTCGTTAAATGAGTTGAGCGGCGAGAGTTCAATGCCTTGTCTGTTGTGTTGGTAATGTTTCATTGGCGCTTTCTGCCTGTTGGTATGGGATAGGTGTTCAGTTCGGCATTCCCGTCAGGCGCTGTAGGCAGTCCCGATAGATTTGTTCCCCTAACATGGGCAGTCAATATTTGCATCGCGCAACCTAGACTAAAGTACAGATATAATTACGACATAATCAACTCAAGCGGAGAAATTCCGCAGATTGGATTTACGACTAGGATTCCTCGCTTCTATCACAGCCCTGCTGGGGTAAGAATTGGCAGGAAACTCAATGGTTCATAAAGGTAGCCAGCCACAGCTCTAGCCACACCTTGTTGGCCATATCAAAGATCACCAGGAGCAAGTGCAACAACACGAAATTGGTTGGGAATATGTCGTATTAATTCATATAAAGCTCATTTCATTTTGAGCATCCATTACATTATCCATATCATTGTCTCCTTACTGGGAGATCTTGGGGTCAACCTTCTTGCTATTGCATTGTCAGCCACTGTTCAGCCACCAGCCACATTCATCACTCACCCAGTCTGCTTCTCATAAGCTTCTCGCGCGAAATCGGTGGCCTTCTCCTGGTTATCGGGGGAAATGTTGAAGCCGGCCTTGGAGGAGGCAAAGGCGACACCTAAACTTGTTAATTATCCCGTCTTCTAGTAAAGATTTTGCTTGGACATACCCTTGTCGAGGTAGTCTTGGCTCTCGCCCTTCTTCTCTTCCTTCTGACCCTCGGCCTTCTGGCCCTTGGCGTTGTTGACGGCGTCCTTGATGAAATCCATGATGAGTTATTGGTGTAAAAGCTTGTGATACAGAGTAATGAGACGGGTTGGGTTGGTTGACTTAGAACAAGCCCGACAAGATCCAGACCATCCGTCCCTTTTATACCCAAATCAACCCCCGAAACCCCTCGGGATCAATCAACGGAAAGAGGAATGACATGCAGATCCATCTTGATTTCCTGCCCTCGAACCAGGCTATCACGACCCCTCTTCTTTCGTCATCGCCTTCATGGTTAGACCTGAAATCCAAACCCCTCACTCAGGCCGGCAGGGGGGGTACGAATCTCGCGCTACGTCACTCTAGACCCTGAGCCAACTTGTTCCCATGTGCCCATGACGGACAAGTTCATCATCATCCCGCATCCGGCTGACGCTGATCTCTCTGGCCAAGCCAGTAGAAGAGCTCCAGAAGACGGGATGAAGCCCAGATTTCGGGAATACGGCTTCATTGACCAAGGCAGCTGGCATGAAGAAATCAGGGTCAGTTTGAAACCCAATTGCTGAATCTCTCCGAAACACCGCGAGATCCCGTGGGGCAAGGCTTGATACCCTTACCGAGCTGAACTGCGCCCGTCTAGGCTGAGCTAGCGTGTGACCGACCCGTGATACAGCCATTCATGATAAGCTGGTTGAATGCGGGCTCTGGTCTGGATGCTGTTTGTGAGCTCCATCAAGGCTGAGCTAGACAGGAACAAGACATGGGCCGAGGTGCTTGGAAGCTTCGCAAGCTGTTAGCGTCAGATAGCTTCCGGTAGGTGTGGGCGCGGGAGGGAGCCAAGTCAAGGGAATTGGCAATTGCCGAGCTTGTTTGCGAATGAAGATTGTATTCTCTCTTGACTATTACCATTTACGACTTCAAAAATATCTATCTCAAAACGAGTTCAGTACTGTAAATCATACAAATATGGCCGATTCTTGGCCTTGATAAAAACTCCTTCCCATGCTGTGCTTCTTCGCGTGCGTTCAAACTTTGGTATTCATTCAAATCATTGACTCCGTCCGTGCCTCGTAGGCCATGCATCGTTATCGTTAAACCAAAATGGTCTCACCCTCGACGTCATTTTAATGTGTTGTACTCTTCCTATGAGTTGACAAACACCTGGTAGGCCATGATCATGACCCAGATGAAGAAGACGGTGCCTGTCAGCGACATGGCGAAAACCAACTGCCAACATTGACCTGCGATTCGTTAGTCTAGTCCAGAATGACCTCGAGAGTGTCGAGTACGTACAGATGTTTCGCTGCTGTAGCCAGGCCATGGTTCGCTCGCTCTGCCCTGTAGGGTTGCGCCCGAAGACCTGCACGTCGCAAACGCTCTGGATAGACCCATTAGGCCCAAACAGTTGTATTCCGACAATGACGAGTCCGACGAGCCATAGCACGAAGAACATGAAGGCACCGATCATGACAATCGCAGGGAGTAGACGTCGTTGAGCGATAAGCCAGAAGATGCCGATGATAAAGATGACAGTGAGGGAGCCGACGGTGATAAAGTAGGGGAAGTACCTGCGCAAGTTAGTCATGATCGTTGACGGAGAGCCGGAGATGTGCGTACCAAGGAATCGGGAGGAGAAGCTGTTCCTGGATCTGGATAAAGCTGGAAAAGACGCCGATGATGGACGAAGAGGCGAGCAGAATGACAAAGATCCAAAAGTTGAGCTGGATGGGCGGCCAGTTGTAGGTCCGCACATGGCTAGTAGGAGCTCGATGGGAGGACAGTGCAGACCTCGTAAAGCTAGTGCCCGTCCATCCAGTTGAGCCGGTAAAGCCGGTCGTTGTTGACTTGGCGACCATGGTGATGGTTTCGAGTTTTGGTGTTGAAGAAACTTGAGTGTCGTGATAACTCCTCTGGGGGAAGAAGCGGTTCAAATACAGACCAAGCGTTGCATCAACTCGGTCGTGTAACCTCGTGTTTTGCCTCGAAACCTTGTCGTTCCAGCTCAATCAATCGTAACTCGTTGTTGAAGCTCGGCGTGACGCTCACGTCCTTTTAACGTTTCCCCCTTATTCCTCGAACCAATCCTCGAAGGGCCAAAAAAGCCTGCTGTCGGTTTTCTCCTCTGAATACCCAATTCACAGCGGACTGCCACGTCGCAAGCGCGCGGCGCCTAACCCCCCACTGATCGAGGCCGTTGATCAGCCAGTGGTTCCCGTGTGCCTCGCAGCAAAAGCAGGGTCCTCAGTCCCAATGCGAGTTTATGACCGCTCGAGTTGCAGAGGCCTCAAATGGGAGAGACGAAAGCAGTGATGCCTCACTCGAGGGATGTTGGTTCGCCTCGTCGGGTCGATTCGCGGGGTGGAGATTGGCGGATGATGCGCTATACGTGATGTGACGTTGGGGTCCTTGGGCGTCAAGATGGATGCCAAGGGGAGATTTGGGATCAAAGAGGTAGGCGGGAGATGATGCTTTGATGTCGCTGAGTCGAGAGCAGCAGATATTCGAAGCTCGTGATGCGGCGCGTCCGAAGCTGAGTTATTAATCGTCGATAGTGTCGATGTTGTTGATGGGAAGTTGGCGCAAATTACCAAATCATCAACGCGACGGGGCAATGGAAATAAAAGAAGTCCAAGTCAACAATGTCCAAAAAAGAAATTACAACCACAGCGCCACACAATTTTTTTTTTCTGTCAGTTCATGGTCTCGGCGTCCATCATTTAAAAAATTGTCCGACACCCTTTATTTTGGTGAGGCTTTCAGAGTAAAGGAGGCTGGGAGCTGGGCCCCCTAGTAAATCCCGATGGCTGGGACGCACGCCAAACGTGCATTTCCGGGGCGGACGATGACGCTTTGGTGGCTTCTGAATGGATACACGTATTAAGCCCAGCCTTCGAGATGGATTCTTTTATTTCGGATCGTCTGGGATTTTGATTTCTGGAATTATTTTGTGTTGCTTCGGGTGAGGCTTGATAGGATTTGCCAAGCAGAGACATGCTTCTTCACCGACTTCTAGGTGACTTTTTTTCTATGTTACTCCTGACTAGGACCCTGGATTGTCATGGAAGCCCTGACGATCCTTTTTCGCCTTGACAGTTTACTCGAGGCGATTACTAAATCTCATGTGAAAGCAAAGAGGCAATGTCAATTCCCGAGGAAAGAAGTTGTGACGTTTTATTTCGAGAGTGATCTCGGTAGTCCTATATGCGCCGGCCCAATCATCATTCAACTCAAGGATATCATAAATACTCCCGTCCCAATGCATTTCCCATCCATCATTTGTACAAAAAGTTTACTTTTTCTCAGACACTTCTCCAGATTTACAGGAGGGTCTCGCCAAGGGCGCACCGCACCAGGGAGCAGCCGGCACGGATAGTGTCCTGCTCAGCCTGCTTGCCGTCGGCGAGCTTGGGGTTCACCTCGACAAGGTCGACGGCAACGAGGTTGCCAGTCTGGTGAACGGCCTCGCAGATGTAGTCACCCTCGCGGAGGGTGAGGCCGCCTCGGACGGGAGTTCCGGTGCTGGGAGCCCACATGGGGTCGAGGGCGTCGACGTCGAAGGACAGGTGGATGGGGGTGTCGTTGCCGATGTGGGCGAGGGCCATCTCGACGACGCGGCCAATGCCGTGGCTGTGATTGCGAGTTAGTCAGGGCCTAAAGGGAAGTTTAAGGTTAAAACGTACCGGTCGACATCGTGCATGCTGTAAGCCTTGATACCGTGCTCGCGGAGGATCTTTCGCTCGCCAACATCGACGGAGCGGAGACCAATGTAGACGAGCTTCTTGACGCTCAGGCGCATGTCATCCTTGATCCATCCAAAGTACTCCTCGTTGTCATCCTTGGCAAGACCAGTGAGGAAGGCCACGGGCATGCCGTGGATGTTACCACTGTCGCTGCTCTCAGGGGTGTTGATGTCGGAGTGAGCATCGACCCAGATGACGGCGATCTCACGGTTGAGACGCTCACGGGTAGCCTTGGCGGTACCGGCAATGGTGCCAATGGCAATGCTATGGTCACCACCGAGGGTGAGAGTCATGCGTCCCTCGCGGGAGTGCTCATAGGTCTGGGAGGCGATCTTGCGGGTGACGGCCGAGGCGTGGCGGGCCTTCTTCATGCCACGGTAGTCGGGGTCCGACTCGGGGACAATATCGTCGAACTGCTGGACGGTCTCATCGCCAAAAATCTTGTAGCCGAGCTCCTCTCGGATCTCAGAAAGGAGACCGGCCTCGATAAGCACGGAAGGGCCGTCGTCGACACCGGCCTTGGGCTAGAAGAGGATACGAGTCAGCACATGATTGCAACCACACACATGTGAAAACCTTTTTCACATTTGAGGGATTGAGTGTCTTACCTGACCGCCGGAGAATCCAACGGCAACAACACCAAGCTCCTCAGGCTTGGAGAGGAAGCGGCTGTCAATGAGACCAGTGTTCATGATTGCGGTTTATGAGTGAAGGGCGGAATGTGGGGGGTGATATGACGTAGTGGGCTCTGATAAGAGAAGATAAGACTGCTTTGTTGAGGAACAAAGAAGTTTGCAGAAGAGTGAGTGTGTGTGTGATGAGAAAAGAAGAAGAAGAGAAGCCCTCAACGAAAGAGCGAGACAGCTTCCATTTTGTATTCGGACCTGTTGAGCACTGCCCTCCATCTCGCCGACTTTTTGTTGATGGCTGCAATCGGCCGGCGGCAAGGTACTAACACCGGGGGACCCTCCAGGGCTGGAAGCGGAAGAGCAACTGGAAGAGATCAGGTAATAGCGTCGATCCCGGGAGCCGTTGACGGGCGCGGGGGTTACGATCTGAGACCTTGTCAATGGGTGCTCGGGTCGAGTTGTCGTTTGTCAACGTTGTACGCGAGAAGAGACTCGCTCGTGTTTTCTAGAGGTCATCCACAAAAATGCCATCTAACACCATCAGCACACCCACCATTAGACCCCCCTTGTAATGGAGCTGAAGGGTGGGAGCTGACTGCCCGTCATCGGGTCATCCGACACCAATTGCCAGGCCAGTTAAACTGATTCCGGTTTAGCAGAGTAGACCCCCGACTCGACTTCTGGCCTCTTGTTGGCCAAGTGTCATCCCTTCTGGAACTGGCGTGCCCCCCCGCTGGATCTCGACAGGACAAGGGCCTGGTTTCTGTTACGCTCTCGATCAGAGATTCTCCATTCTTTTTTCTGTTTCCCCAAAATCCCCGATCCCCCAATTGGCGCAATCCCCCCTCCTACACCTGGCAAGTGCCGGACGTCAACCATCCTATGTTTTTCGCTAGGTGTTGTTGCCCTGAAAAGTTGACTCTGAATGGCCCCTGGTGATAGCATCATCTGAGCAACCTCGTCGTAACCCTCCTCTGAGCGCCCGCCGGCCTGAGTAAACGTGGGATGTCAGCGAAAAGCCGCAGGTAGCCACCACCGCGCGCAGCCCGTCGGCGGTTTATGTAATGTTAGGTAATGGCATCTATCACAGTTGCACGCATTGCCAGGTGATGCCCGGCACTCCTTACCCCTAAGTTACTAGCCGTATCTTCGTGGAGGAGTTGGCTGGGGTCCTCGGCTGGGGCCCTCGGAGGTGCTCGGAGCCAACGAGCATAAGAATCGCGGGTCTTCCTTCCCCTAAGTTACTAGCTGGTCTTTGAATATCATGCGCTGCCTTCCCCTAAGTTACTAGCTATCTTGTGTCCTCATGCGACGATTTCCTCTAAGTTACTAGCCGCTCTTCCACCATGACTCGACCTGATCCATCCGCCATGCCTGTATCGCCTCATCCACGCGCCTCGACGCCCGCACAACTACGCTCAACCTTGGACGAGGACGAGGACTCTGGTCCAGTGGATGGAAAATTCACCCGTCATAGCCGCAGTTTGCAGATGACTCTGGCCGACCTTGACCCCATCGTCGTCTCCAATTCGTCCATGACCCTATCGCCGCGCTTCCGAACACAACGTGCCTGAGGATACACTCCGCTTCACCGATATTTTTTTTTTCCGCAGCCAAGGCATGGCATTCCTGGTGATGATGTCGATTGCTTTTCAAAATACGTAACCCCCCACGCTCAACTTCCATGTCCGACACGTTTTCTTGCCGGCCGCCGGCCGTTTTATTTCCTGGGGAACATCCGGAGCCGCAAAGAGGATGCTGTCACATCCCCACAGGAAGTGATTTTTTTCCTCACAAATGTTCCTGGCTCCCCGGATGTGCGTCTCATGAATCCTTGAGTTGGGCTGTAGACCGCAACGTGTGTCGAGGTCGGTAAGTTATGTTGGGTATCAGATTGATGCTGCCGAGACGCAATGGCCCTGCTATGACTTCATGTTGGACAGACTCTCACGAGATTGCGAGACACACTCCACCGCTCGGTGGCTTTCATCGGCTGTGACGGTTTGTAAGCGAGTTACAGATAACGAGACAATACTGACAGGTTGTTACGCTGGACGGTTGTGCTCGTTAACTCTTGCAGTGACCTTGCAGCAATCGACTTTCAGGCAATACGGATAAAGAGTCACGGGCGCACACATTCCCCTTCAAGCGCAGCAATCACACCCACCTACATATCTACCTTTACCTCGGCCTTCAGACCAAACTCGTGGAACTCGGAAAGCCTCAATCTTTAATCCGAAACATGAACCGAGTATTCGAGAACGAGCGAAAATGAAACTCGGGTCGTCTATGCAACAGCATAGCCAGGCAAGCCTCATGGGTTAGGTGAATGATGCTCACTCGCCCTTGACTTGCGCGCCCGGTGTTGATACTCGGCTGAGCTGACACTGTGCCTCTAGACTTTCCATGTCTTGGGATGGCATGGTAAAACTCGTTTCATGGTATAATTCCTGCTCCAGGTCATTTGGCTGGCTGGTCAACAAGTGCCTGGAACACTGATCGCCCGCGACAGTCAATCCTATCCATCTCCAGCAATCCACGCGACGGTCTCAAACAGCTTCTCCACAACAAAAGCTTAGCAAATACCTTAAAACCGGATTAAATGTTACGGATTTCGCATACGCAACGAACGAACAAGATGGTAGGTTCTCGGAAGGCTCGGATTCGAGCGGATTCATGTCCGATTATGGGAGGTGACAAGACAGCACTGCCTCGATGCCTCGATGCTGTCAAAGTTGCATTTACGACCTCGTGGATACCAACTGCCAGTTATTCCACCAACTCGGTTCTCAACAGGTCGATGATGATGAATGTCTCTCCTTGTGAGTCTAGAAGAGCCGGGACTCTGCCACTGTTTCTCAATGCTCGGACTTGACGTGAGGCATTCGATATTTGGTGAGCTAAGAATTCATGACGGGTGCATGTCACCCCCTCCATCTCAATCGACGATCCGTAAAACCTTCTCCTTGAAAAGAGAGTCAAGGGTGTTGCAGTGGTCAACGGAACGCAAACGGCGGCAGCGGTAAATTTCGGTGCCCACTTTCGGAGTGCAACCCGTCACCGAAGCGAAGATCTTGTTCAGTTGTCCAAGAAATCAACAAGATCTGGCGCCACGGGCGGGCCTGGCGCCACACCGCTCAGGGCTCAGGGGCAATGAACAGCTCCTGAGTAGGAGCCTCAATTCTTGGTGTCGAGTCTTGTCACGCGACAGTTTGTAGTTGAAGATTTGTGACAATGGTAGTTGTGTTTCTTTTTTACGAGGTTTCTCACTGAAGCTAGAAGGATGTTTACAGCTGCAAAACACATCATTTCTCACTGATTTTGACTTTCATCTTTGAACACCTTCAATTTACAGTCAATTTGCAATGAGCTCCTCTTTTCCTTTCCTGTACCTTGCAGGACCCAGGCCCACAAGCCGGTGGCTAAGGCAGGGACCGCAGGGTCAATCTCTGCTCTCTGCAGGAAAACGGTGGCTAAGGAGGTGGCATGTGAACTTGCGCTATTCTCAGCAACGGCCCCAGTTACGCAATATGGAAGAGAAACAATAGGTTCAATAGTTTGAGGGATTCAAATAATTGCAAATATTATCGTGGTAAGATGAAGCAGAAAACAGAAGACTATTTTAAAAGGTGGCAGAGAATGTCAGCTGAACTCAGCCTCGCAACCATCAGCTTAGAGGTGTGTGTCCCGTCCCCCGTTTCGAAACATCAAAATAGAATCTGATGCTCAGGAAGAAATAATGGGCTTGAAGCTTAAGCTTGGACCATGCTCCCTCCCTCCGTTTCTCCAAGGGGCCCCCAAGCTCCGACGATCCCACCTCCTAATCAGAAACCGCTCTGACACGCGTCCCCCTTGATGATTGCGTGTCTCAGGGTTTGGTGCTTTGCAAACTGAACAGTGCTCCCGGAATACTGTACCGAACTGTGTAGCTGTCCCCTAGGTGGTGCTGTTCACTGAGCTATTGAAGACTGGTTGCGACATGCACGAGTATTCAGATTGGTTATTTGCACGACTCAAGGCCGAGACATTCAAGAAGCTCTTGTGCAAATCCCTCACCAGGTCCGCGGGTAAAGATGGCATTGAGAGGCTGTTGCTGTATTGACCTACGCAGCTCTGACGACATCCATGGAGGGCATGATCAACCAGTTGAAACTCTTGTCCCGGCTTGTCCTCCGCAAACAAATGGAAGTTTGACCATCCTCTAACCAGTAGCGGGCTCTTAGCATAAGCACTTAAAAAAGAAGAAGAATACAGTGCGATCTCCTTGTCCAACATCTCGCAACAATCTAGCTGACGCGTGTTAGCGTCTGATCTGCCCCTGAACTTTCATCAACTCCTCGATTGCTGAACTGAACCCGGCAAGATTGGTCCACGGATTGGAGGGACCGAGTGGGTTTCCAGAATGCCCGGGCATCATCATGGATTTTACTTGGTGGTTAGCCGCTTTATCCCCTGCAAAAGGGAAAGCCCCCCGGCTCCACCGTGCGACCCTGAGCAAGGCTCTGAACCTACAGGCCTCGCACCCCCTGAGAGTGGTACTTAGTCTTGCATAGGAGATTGGCTGTATCGTCAAGTACCCTCCCTCTCGGCACGGCAGCTAAATTGGTGATCCCACATCCAATGTGGCCTGGCCTGGACGGAGCTTCCTTGAATTACTGATTCTGGCCAACCAACTTGACTTGACTCGACCTAACAAATCTTGCCTCTCCCTCATTCTGGCCATTCGTCTTTCTTCACAACTTGTTCCCTCCCTCTGTCTCGAGCCTCATCACTTTTGTTCCTCCTTCTGCTCTATCGTGGGCAATCTTCATTCTCTCGCTCTGGTCGTCTTCATTTTTGCCCCCCCTTTTTATTTGACTTGACATCCTCGTCTGTCCATTCTTTAAACCCACCCACTCTCCCCACGTTATAGTGTAGCCTCCTTGGCATCACCTTGCAGCAGCGACGGCGAACGATCCCGCTATCCCTGCGACTCTCTTCTCTGTTGGAAACAATGTGGTAAAAGGAGACCAGAATCGTCATTTTCTCTCCTCGTCGTACCTTGTTTCTCCGGTCTGCTTCAGCTTCTCCCGCCCGTTGTGCATCGACGCATCTTGCCGCGACCGTCCTCCCCCCCGCTACCGCATTCGAACGTTCCGCCCTCGATTGGAACTTTTTCCTCCCCTTGGCTGCGCAAACCGTTTCTGTCGCTGGCGTCAGAATATCTTTTGCGTTTGCGCCCGCCCTTGAGCTGCGTCGCTCGGCTCTCAGTCGCCGCTCGACGCCCACGGTTTATTGAATCGAATCGATCTCGAATACTTTTGTCGACATGGTCAAGATGCTTGCGCCTGGCTTCAGGTCACGGCGCGCCACCCCTTTTATACGCTTCGCTGTCGTCGCAGGTCTGTTCGTCTTTGCCTTTTGGACCTTTGGCTCGCGGACACCCTCTATTAATATTCCTACTCGACAACCTGTGAACGTAAAGCCTTTCGGCAATTCAAAGCCTGCCGTACGTCACAGCGCATCGCGACCTTGTTGCCACGTGCTAACTATTGCCCCAGGACCAGAAACCCGTATCAGACCCTGGCGTGAGGGGCGTCCACCCCATAGATAAACTCATCCACGATGCCGGAAAATCATACAAAGCACTCGTCGCGAAGGAATCCCACACCCTCGAAGAGGCTGCCCAAGCCTACCGACAGCGCCGTGGCCGTCACCCTCCCCCTGGGTTCGACAAGTGGTTCGAGTTTGCAAAGGCCAACAATGCTATCGTCGTGGAGGAGTTCTGGGACCAGGTTTACCATGATCTCGAGCCTTTCTGGGGTGTTCCCCAACCCGTCATCCGCAAGGAGGCGTACAGCTTCGAGATGTCGATTCATATTCGAAATGGCAAGGCCAACTCGACAAGCGATTGGTTCTGGACTCAGATTTGGCTCGACATGATTCGATCCATTGAGCACTTGATCCCCGATCTGGACATGCCTCTGAATGCAATGGACGAGCCTCGTTTGGTCGTTCCCTGGGAGGACATTGATGGTTACTTGACTGCTGGAGCCAAGTCTCGTTCTCTGCTACCAACCAAGGACGTCATTTCTGATTTCCAGTCGCTTCCCCCACCAGGCCGTCATGACCGACATGCCAAGATCCCGTTCAAGCGATGGGAAAAGACCAGTATGACACTCTTTGCTCTCGCATAATCCGTTTCGCTAACACTTATAGGCCCCTACTGGCCCATTGCCCGACGAGGCTGCCCACCAGAGAGCCCTGCTCGCACAGCCGAGATGAAGGAAACATTTAACATGCCTCCAGAGATCGATATCGCGAACGCTCAGGAGCACTCCTTCGAAGGATTCGTCTCCAACTTTACCCTCTCGAGCGATATTTGCCATCAGCCCGATCTCCAAGGCCTGAACGGTCTCCTCATCAACCCCATTTCAGTCTCGTCGACCAAGGTCTTGTTCCCCATGTTTGGCGGCTCCAAGCTTGCTATCAACAACGAAATCCTCCTCCCTCCCCCGATCTACTGGAAAGGCGAAGAACGATTCACTGGTGGAGACGACAACGACGTGGATTGGAAGGACAAGACCAGCAAGGTTATCTGGCGAGGTGTTGCAACTGGAGGACGAAACAAGGCCGACAACTGGCGAGGTTTCCATCGTCACCGATTCGTGTCGATGAACAACGAGACAAAGGTCACGAGCGTCGAGCAAGGTTTGGCGGTGCCTGAGAACTTTGTGTTACCATCAGAAAAGTACAACCTCAAGGCCCAAGCCCAGGGCCGTCTGGGTGAATGGATCGGAGAGTGGTCAGAAGTCGGCTTCGTGGATCTCATGTGCCATCCCAACAATGACGAGGGCACATGCTGGTACACTGACCACTATTTCAAGAAGGTCGAGGGCATGAAGATGCACGACCAGTTTGACTACAAGTATCTTCCCGATATCGACGGGAACTCGTTTTCAGGCCGGTACCTCGGATTCCTTAACTCGACCTCACTTCCGATCAAAGCCACGCTCTTCCGAGAGTGGCACGACAGCCGACTTGTGCCATGGGTGCACTTTGTCCCCATGGACAACCGATTCCAGGACTTTTACGGCATCATGGAGTATTTCCTTGGATACAAGGATATCAGCGGACACGACAAGGTGGCGGAGAAGATTGCCCTCGAGGGTAGGGACTGGGCAGAGAAGGTGCTCCGAAAGGAGGATATGCAGATTTACGTCCTTCGATTA
This sequence comes from Fusarium sp. NRRL 66088, assembly GCA_013186415.1. Taxonomy (NCBI): domain Eukaryota; kingdom Fungi; phylum Ascomycota; class Sordariomycetes; order Hypocreales; family Nectriaceae; genus Fusarium; species Fusarium sp. NRRL 66088. The sequence goes on from JABCKD010000159.1 coordinate 19,453, forward strand.
CTTCTCGAGTATGGACGAGTCATTGCCGATGATCGAGATAAGATGGGCTGGGTGGAAGATGCCAAGAAGGACCCGTCAATTGAAAAGACGTGGCAGAGCTTCAACATGTGAAGAGCTGATATGAGCTCGGTCTCAAGATTCCCACTTTTTATTTGTTTCATTCTGTACGGAGTTGGCCTACGAATTGGCTGGAGGCGACGGCGTTTGGCGCGACAGAGAGAGATCAACTGGCTGGCTGGCATGACTTGACGCATGTCGTTGCGGGTTGGCAACGATGACTGACCGGACCGGCTTGGGGGTTTTATTGGCATCTATCTAGGTAACTACGGTTCGGTTCGAGCACATATAGACTCAAAATGGCATGGGATCCAGTGTCAAGTAGGGACATGCTTGACATGGATGATTTGATAGCTTCGTTTCAATGTATCAACAACGTTTACCGAGATTTGCTGTGGTCTTGAGATGTGAAAAGGAGTTGTACAGTATTAACCAGAAGATTGCTGTCCCGCAATCTTTGTTATGTTCTATTCTACATGTGATATATCCAGGACAACGCCGTTCCGATGCCATCAACTCATCTTATCATGGCGCATACTATACTATACTATACTATACTATACATAGATGATCCTACAAACCCATAGATCCTCCAACTCCTCCCATAGCTCCACTCTTAGCATCATCCTCATCCTCACTCTCACCCTCATCCATCAACCGTCCCACCAACTCCTGATACTCAGGTACAAACGGCCAATTCATAAACGTCTCTACAATCTCAGTCCACTGCTTCTCGTTCACGCACCGAGCCGGTAACTCTCCGTCGCCTGAGAGTGGTGAACCGCCCATTGCTGGATCTCGGAGGCAAGTTATCTCGGGGAACATTTTTCCAAAACCAGGCCAAAGACTGTCCATCGCTTTTGATACTGGGTACAGGGAGTAGCCGTACCAGAAGCGGAGGATTGCGTCTGCTAGACTTCCTGCGCGGGCGTTGGGACCGTGCTGGCGGAGGTTATGGTGCATTGTTTTTGGTTGGAGGTCGAGTAAGGCACAGGGGACTTGTGGGTAGAACTCATCCGCACGAACGGCGAGTGGTTCAAAAGGACGACGGTCCCAATGCAACATATGGGGATCCTGTCGGAAGAGATGATAATTATCTCGAAAGATGACAAACTCTTTCCGAGTATTCTTCTTCAGGGTACCGATCTTGGCGTTCCACGCTGCGTCGGCGGCGGCGAACGCAGCAGGGTCCGTCTTCCAGAATTTTGATGCTTCTTCACCTTGCACGATGAGATCGTTGTACGTGTTTGAGTCTTCAAGGTCGTATTTTTCTCGGTATCGGAGGGCTTTTAGACGCTTCGAGACCTCTTTTTCGTTGGAATTTGCGAAATCGATTTCTAGATCTCCGAGTTCGCTGCGGTAGGGTCTGCTGAGGATGGGTATTCTTACTCCGGCGAGTTTCTTGCCCATTAGACTCTCATCTGACGTAACCGTCTTGTAGAGAAACGTCTCTCTGCCTGAGGGCATGGTTAGGCCTGCCTTTTTCATCCTGGCGAGAGTATCATATCCAGACTCGACGTTGATCCATTCATCTCGGAGCTCTTGCGCTTCAAACTCGACGTCTTTACCGGCGATCTCGTGGATCCATTCGCAGGCTAGCTCGGCTTCGAATGTGCTCCTTTTACGTCGTGTGGCAGAGTGTGGGAGGAGTCTTCGCTTTCCGTCGTCGTTTATCCAGATTAGCATACGGACTAGACCGTATTGTTGGAATAGTGAGGCTGTTTTGATTGATGACATGAGTTGGTAGAGCACCATTGTGCTTACACACTCAAACATTTGGAACTTTTTCGGTGGTGCGAAGGATAGGTTGATGTTCACAAGTAAGGTATCGTTGCGCTCTGGTACAGCGTTGGGATCTGCCTTTTTCTCGGGTGATATACACGTCGCGAGCATGTCGTTGACCTCACGCCAGAGAATGCCGGCTTTCGGGAGAAGCTGAACGTTGGGCCTTTCGATCAGGTCGGAGAGCATGGGCCCATAGACCTCGAGGTCGGTTTCCATGAGGATATGCTTGCGGGGTTGGACGAGGTCATGAAGGGTTCGACTCCAGAGACCGGCTCCGGGATTAATATCGATGAGATCGCAGCCACGGTGTCGATCGAGGGAGTTACCCATGTAATTAGCGATATCATCTACAAACTTGTCAGCTAAAACTAAATTTCTAGAACTGTGAAATTTTGGTTGTTTACCGCAAAGTTTCTCGCTGACAATGTTTACACGATGCCTATCCCCAGGAGGAACACCCTTCGAGGGCCTTCTACCTCGCTGCCACTTCCAAAGACCCGTATCTCTGAGCTTCTCCGCGAGGGGCGTCCCCGCGACGAGCATCTCCTCCGTCACGCGGGTGCTAGACTTGCGGGTGCTCCTCTTGATGCGAAGGAGCGGCCGCATCTTTCTCGCATTTTGTCGAACGAGGAACATGAAGGAAAAAAAGAAGTGACAGGGTTATTGTTGCTGGACTTGATGCTATTGGTTTAATTGGTGTTTGGGAGGATTTGTGAGATTTTGGGGATTTTGCCGTGGTTCACCGCTGTGGGTTTTTTTTGGTTTTGTTTAAGCGTGGGGCGACGTCATGGGGATGGATGGAGGGGTGAAGACTCCACAACTTGCGGAATACTATGTGGACGGCTACCGTTGTGTGGCTTGTGGGCATTGCATTGTTCAGGTCTAAGAAATTAGGTACATAGTATATATCCATGGATATTCGTGATTCGCTCTTTTCAGAGAATTTGTATCTACTCTCTTAAAGGCATTGTAGATTCCTGAATCTGGCTTGCTAAACCGAGACCAGTCTGGTACTTTTAACTCTGATACGGCTTAACAACTTTCATTTCATATTAGTACAGACTTCCACTCTACATGTATTCAGGCGAATAGAGCATATCACGAAATTGGTTCATCGCAAATAGCATTTCGAGCTGAAAGAGAGTTATCATCGATTATCCTCAGCGCCCTATGATTGCTTAAACTTCAATCCCCATCAACCTTCCCCGTCTTGCTTACCCTACAGTGACTTAACACAACAACTCGCAGAGCCGTTTTAGAACAATTGACGTGGTATTATATAAACAATAATGCCAAATTTGGTACTGACATATACAAAGCAGCGTATGTCTTTTCGTAGAGTTGTCATTACATGTCCTCAACCTCATACAGACAGACCTACACTCAAAGGTCCCTGTCCATATCGTCGTCTCACAGTGGATCCCCAACATAAGACGAAAGAGCCTCAATAAAAAGCAAACTCACACACTAGACCAATTCAAGACACCACGGTTTCTTGTCAATCGACACATCTAACTTTACCTCGCGTGTATCATCAACAAGAGGCTTCACGCTCACAAGATACCTCCCCCCTTGACTCCCTGCAAATCAACATACAGCGTTATATATCAACATTCATTCACCAGTGGATGCCCCAAGTTAAACTCCTCGTGACGCCGCCATGCTAAAAAAAAAAAGGAGAAGAAAAAAAAAGGACAATTCTGAAACTCGCTCTGCCTTTCCCCCGCATCATGCGCCTTCACTACCAAACTCGTTGGTCCATTCAATCTGCTTCGCGATATCATCCTTGGATACAGTCGGATGCGAATCCTCCAGGGCCATCTCAAAGTCCTTGAGCTGTACGTCAGGGGCGAGTAGCTCGTCGGACGTGACGTCGTCGTATGTCATTTCAATCTTTTCTGGGTCGCCGGGTGAGCAAGGTGTAAGCATCCGCTTTCCATCCTTCATTACCTGTATATTGTTAGTCATGTGCATGAATGCGCCAAGAGTTAAAACTTACAGGCTTAAAGTGGGTGGCTTGCAGAATCTTGCGCACTGGTCGCATCAAGGCGTGCTGAACAACGTTGCTGATATCACTACCAGACATTCCATCTGACTTGGCAGCCAAGACATTGTAGTCGCTAGCCTGAAGAGCAGTGTCGGTATCACCAATGGCAAGCTTAAACATCCTTGCGCGGCCGTTCAAGTCGGGTAGACCGATATGCACTCGTCGTTGGAATCGACGTCGAATGGCAGCATCCAGTTGCCAGGGAATATTGGTTGCGCCCAAAACTAGAATGCCCTTGCTGTCGTTGCCCACACCATCCATCTGAACCAGGATCTCGGTCTTTATACGGCGTGATGCTTCGGATTCGCCCTCGCCTCGGGGACCGCACAGCGCATCAATCTCGTCGATGAAGATGACGGATGGTTTGTTTTCTCGTGCCATGGAGAACAGAAGCTTGACCAATCTTGCAGATGCATTAGAGACGCCACGACATGATATCAAGGACACTCACCTTTCACTTTCACCCATCCATTTGCTCACCAGATCGGAACTGCTGATACTGAAAAAGGTACTGTTTGCCTCTGTAGCTACAGCCTTGGCTAGGTAACTTTTACCAGTTCCAGGAGGTCCATAGAGTAGGATACCCTTCCACGCCTGTCGCTTTCCCTGGAACAGACTGGGGAACTTGATGGGTAGAACGACGGCCTCCTTCAGAGTCTCCTTGGCGCCCTCGAGACCAGCAATGTCTTCCCATCTCACGTTTGGTCGCTCCTGGAGGATGGCCCCCGACAGCGCGTTGCGCAGCTTCTTGCTCTCGTCGTCCTCGGCCGAGGGTTTGGCCTTGCCTCCAGTGGTGGTGCCGTTAGCGCCCATAGCAGCCTTGCCGCCCCCATTCGAGTTGGAATCGGCCTCGCTCTGGAGGAACTGCTTCAGCTTCTCGGCTCGGTCGAGGTAGGTGGCCATCTTTTCCTGCATGGTAACCTTGAGGGCCTTGTTCTTCTCCCACTTGAGCGCCTTGACCCAGAGCTCCATGGAGGACATGTAGAGGTCAAATGCCTTTTGGTACTCCTTATTGTGGTCGGCGGTGATCGCCTTTTGCACCTCAGCGATGGCGCGGTCGCGGAAGTTGGTCGACATGGTGACGATGTCTAGGATAACGAGGAGAGACGAGTCGAGGAGGTCGAGGGAGGAGAGTCGGGAGAGGGAAAAGATGACAAAGACAAGAGCGAGGCCTTGACAAGCTCCCCAGCAGAAAAGACGATACAACAGGCACGTGGACGTCACCTAACAAGTTGGAGACCCGACGTTCGAGATGGTGATGGATGAGGCAACAATCGCGGGACAGAGCAGCCTGGATTGGCGGGGAAACATGCTTATAGCGGGGCGAGAACAGCGGCCGCTGGTGGGATGGATAGCGGGGCAGCACAGCACAACTTGAGATGGATCAATCTACCCTACGAGGAGCTCACTTTAGGCGACGACATAAAAAAGGGAGATAATTCTAGGCAGGAGAATCTCAGCCTATTTTGAGTCTTTTCTGAGATACGTCATTAATCTCTTCATCACCTCAGTCGAACGCCATGTCGGACCCTCAGGCGCGTCTTCAGGCGCTATCGGAAGAGTTCCAGAAGCTTCAAGGAGGCAAGTTCTCGACCCTGAATAGACCACCGGTACATTGATGCTAACACCCTTCTAGAACTCCAGGAGGCAGTCGCCTCGCGGCAAAAACTCGAAGGCCAGAAGCAGGAAAATCTCGGAGTTCAGCAGGTAGGCGGTGACCCCTGAACACGCGACCATCAACCCCTGCTGATCCTCGACCAGGAGTTTGACCGACTACAAGACGGCGAGACCATCTACAAGCTCACCGGTCCCGTGCTACTGAAGCAGGACAAGGTTGAGGCTGAGAGCACAGTCAAGGGTCGTCTTGATTTCATCAGCAGTGAGATGTGAGTGACATTCCGATCCATGTTGATATCCAGCTGACGGCCCAATGTAGTTCTCGGTTCGAGAACCAAATCAAGGAAACCCAGGACAAGCTTGAGAAGAAAAAGACCGAGATCATCCAGATCCAGTCGGGTGCTCAGGCGGGCAAGGGCAAGGATGGCCAGTAAAAAAAATTGGTCGCAAAAAAAAAAAGGGGACATGGGACAAGGAGCGATTAGATCATGAGTTGAGTTGTTATCCTATGGAAAATCTGAATGATGATGATGCCATCTAGATCCAAAAAAGAGGCCTTGGCACTTTATGAGCGCCGCGCTAAAACAAATGCCCAGTGGGAGAGTTTCCTTCGTATTCCTCCATTGTTCCCCGAAACGCCTGAAACTCCACGGTCGTGAAACTTGTGTCGTTAGAAATATCTAGTTGAGAGCCATGACGGTGAATCCCCAGGGCACACCCATGTTCTTGTGCTCCAGGGCCGCGCCGGGAGAGAAGGTAAAGTCGACCTTGTCATCAGCTGCGACGAGCTGAGGAGAAGCGGGCGACTCGTCGGCGTCGATGGCAGCGAGGATGGCATCGGCGATATCACTCTTCCTCTGGCAGTCCTCAAAGATGGGGTTGCCCTCAATGGCATCCTGCATCATTGTGCGCTGCTCGCTCTCAGCAAAGAGCTGGGCCTCACGGTTAAGAACGCCATAGGAGACCTTTTCGCCAGCCTCGGCAAGACGCTGGAAGAGGATGGTAAAGGTGGCGATCGCCTGGGCGAGGATGCGGGCCTTTTGCTTGGCGCTGAGGTGAGCAAAGATCTCGGATGTCTCCTGCTCAAGGAAGGACTGGGTGTTTGTGTCGAAGATGGACTGAAGAAGACGGTGGAGGATCTTGCGGCAGTTTAGGTCGACCTCGGAGCAGATGTCGAGGTTGAAGACGGTTGAGACCTTGCGGAGGGTGCTGAAGAGGGCCTCGAGAGGGCAGAGGTCGTTGGGGATGGTAACGTGGCCCTCCTCGATGGTAAAGACCTCGATGGCGGCGTTGACAGCGGCTTCTCATGTTAGTGCCTGTAGAGGCTCTGTCTGGCGTGCAACTTACATGTGCTGGTCGCGTGGATATCGATCTCGGGGGAGATTTCGACAACGGAAACGGCAGACTGGTCCTTAATGGCTTGCATTTCGATGGATGTAAGTGGTTTAGATGTCGATGTTCTCGAGGAGCTATACAGGTACAAGATGTTTCGAGTATATATATTGAGATCTGGTCAGATGGCGATAAAGACTCAAGCCCAAGAGCTGGGGAGAAGCCGGCTTTTGACCTTCATGGCCCCCGGCTCAGGAGATGTTATGAAGGAGCCCGTACGATATCCCGGCAGCCTCATAGCAAGGCCTCATGGCCACACGGTGGTCACTGCTCCTTCCCTTCAGGTATCATGGGCATGGATGGATGGGTCGATGGGACGATGCCCCCGTCACCGTGGGGTTGGCCAACACACCTACGCCGCGCATCATGGCCATCATGGCATGTAGATGTGGCGTCAGGATGTTGAGGCGGAGTACATGATACAGATATCAGAAGAAAACATTGTTTTGGGTTTAGCATCGACTCGCTTCATGGTGGCTCCGATTAGCAAGATCTGGTCACAACAATTAACGGACTGGTCAGAATCGATTCAGACCGACTCTTTCAACCCCCGCGTCGGTCATTTGCCTAAATGGGAAACAATATCAGGGAATAAGCGAAAGTGAATAATACGGGGGTTGAAGGACCCCGGACCCCGAACCAAGGCAGAGTAAGGCAAGCGTAGGCGAAGCCGGCAATTGTTCTCGTATGGAACGAACCGGAGGACAAATGCTTGTCAGCATTGAACACTCTGGACTCTTAGAGATGCCTGAGGGGGGAAGCATCAGGTATAATCCGACTGGATGGGATAGATGGCGTGGACAATGAGGGTGGGAATTGTACGATTTGCATCTATAAACCACGCCATATCTCCATGATCCAAGAAAACAAGGAGGTTTGGATGGAGGGCTTGGCTGTGGCTGAGGTGATGAGTAAGCATCGCAATTGGGAGGCTAGCAGAGGAAAGCAACGGACCCTTTTCTTGCATTAGTCTCAGTAGTTAAATATATATCTTTTGTAACTTACCCCGTTAAGTTCATTGATGCCTTGCCCCGCCATCGGCCATGGAGGGGCAACAAGGTACCGGCTGACCGTGAAGCAGGGCGCGCGTCGTCACTGAATAATTACATCTAACTCCAGGCAACTCCCAAACTTTTGTTCACCACAAGAAACACGTGGCGCGGCGGTTGGGCGAACATGCCCTGGTTATAAAGACATTAGCGACGGCTTCTACGATCCTGCGAAACTCCTCTTTATAGCGCCTTTCCCACAATGGAGTCGATGCGGCCTGCTCGGCCTCAGACGGTCAAGGAGCTGGTGGCTCAGGCTGAGAACTTCAACTTTAACGCGAATATTCCTGTCAAGCACTGGACGCGCGCTGCCGAGACGTTATATAAAGAGGTATATATTTCTCTGTGTTTGTGTCGCTGGCCATGCTAACTCTGCTAGGCCGGGTTTGCAGTCTCCGATGGCGATTATGGACGAGCATACATGATGCTCTACCGACATTCGGTCCTCGTACTTCAATATCTCCCTTCGCACCCGCAGATAAAGGATCCCGAAAACAAAAAGGCATTTTCTGCCTTGTCGAAGCGTATCGGACGTGTGATTCAAGACCTCGAGCAGTTGAAACCCGAAATCGAGAATGCTGTTAAGGAATGGGAACGGATGGCGCCTCCGCCCAAGGCGAATAAGACGTCGGAGCCTTCGAGATATGAAGAGTTTGCGGCACGAGATCCGAGCTTGACTGGAAACGCCAAGATTCTAGACGCCTTTGAGAACCAAGACTTGGCCGTTGATCTGGCCCAGAAGGAGCTGATTCGAAGAGACACGGCAAGGCAAGCGACAAGGAGGGCAGGTATCTCGGATGAGGATATCATGTCCCGGAGGAGGGGAGGGAGATGGGATCAGTGGGATGGCGCACGTATCGGGGACGATGATGACCTGCGGCGACAGATGGAGGCGACGAGGCAGGCCCTTGATTCGGCTCGTGAGCGACGTAATGATGGGGATTACCAGACAGCGCCGGTATCGCAGTCGTACAACTATCCGTCCATCTCAAAGTCGAGGCCAGTGGATTATGAGAGGTCAACAACACCGACAACACCTTCGATTCAACCGAGTCGACCGCCAAAGGAACCCATTTCACTACCGCCTAAGGAACCGCTACATCCCATGTCGGGATCTGGAACCCTTCCACCGAGTCTGCCTCAAAAGGTTCCTCTCTCTCAATACGCTCCCCTTGTTCCATCTCCTCAACCCACAACGGCCGACCGACCACAAGTGCCTCGAAAGGAGGCCATCAGCCCGCCGCCAACGCTCCCTAAGAAGGAACGTCTGACGTTTAAGCCGGGCGCATACCTCGAGAATGGAGATCCTATACGATCGCTTTTCATTCCTAGACAACTTCGTCAACAGTTCCTTGATATTGCGTCTGAGAACACACGCCGGGGGCTGGAAATGTGTGGGATGCTCTGCGGAACTCCCATTAACAACGCCCTCTTTGTTCGATGTCTTTTGATTCCTGATCAAAAGTGCACTTCGGATACTTGCGAGACGGAGAATGAAGAGTCCATGTTTGACTACTGTATGAAGGAAGACTTGCTGCTGCTGGGATGGATCCACACGCACCCAACACAGACATGCTTCATGAGCTCTCGAGACCTGCACACGCATGCTGGATATCAGGTCATGATGCCTGAGAGTGTGGCCATTGTGTGCGCGCCCAAATTCACGCCCTCGTAAGTGGCTCTGTTTAACGAGAGATCTGGTTCTAACTGACATGACTAGATATGGCATCTTCCGATTAACTCACCCTCCAGGCTTGGATCATATTCTCAACTGCAATCAGAAGCCGACGTTTCATGAGCATTCTCTAGACCCAAACAAGATCTATCGCCCGGCGGAACAACCTCAGGGCCATGTATACGAGAGCGACAAGCTGGACTTTTACGTTCACGATCTGAGGACCAAATAGACAATGGAAGGATTGCATAGCGTTGGAGTTTGGTAGGCGGATAGGACAAGAGCATAAAAAATATACAATCCTTGACGGACAAGCGAGCAAACAATGAGGGTTTCTGTTACTTACACAGCATCTGCATCTGTGTCGCGTGTTTGTTCATTCTCCGGTAGCACCCGGTGACGCGGTCCTTTGTCGGTCTGGCGGCGGGCGGGTAGGGATGGTCTCATACAAATGAGGAGTAGATGATTGGATTGGATCCCCTCGTACTGGGCTGGGGTGGGATCTGCGTCAGTGTCTAGGATGTTCAGATTTTGATGGCTGGGTTTGAGTCGATCGCCCGAGAGATGAGAGCAACCATGTTCTTTTGGGGCAAGGTCACAGGACTTGATCAGGAGCAACTGATTCAGCTTGCGACATGATGCTGTGCTTCCCAGAGTCAAGTAGGTAACACCCAATCATTCATTCCATGTATACGTGTGCATGATGAGGAGAATTTTCGTTCTGTCTTGCGGTGGAGGTATCGGCAGTGGTTCCATCCGAGCTCTAGGTAGGTCGTGGACTGATATGGTAGGGATCTGCTAAGGCCAGGCAAGCTGAAGAGAGAGGGTGGAGAGCTACTTGACTGTAGAGGAAGAATCTGGTTGATGGCTGCAGGGCCAAGCAAAGAGGCCTCGGTATGGATGAGGATCGTCCAAGCAATGACTGACATGGGAAGCCCTGCTGATAAATCTAGGTATCTCTCTCCCCTACACGTCATTGTCTTGGAAAGAGGCACAGGCGGGTCGAATAGTCCAAAAGAAGCTTTTCAGCTCGCCTCAAGATGAGGAGGTTACCCAATGACAACGACAACAATTCCTGACGCCCCCCCTCACCCTACCAAGATATACCTACATAAACATGGCGTCGTCTGTGTCTGTCAATGGAGTCCCCCCCAGTCTACATAGTATGTCTCAGTTGAAAGATCTGCAAGGCTAGAGTGATTGTCCAATTGCCGCCCTTTAAAGGGTACGACTGCCGACGCAGAAAGAGTCAGGGTCTAGGATTAAATTGCGTCGTGTCCACTTGAGTCTTTCTCGATTGGGGAGGGAGGCATTCTTGTTTAAGGGTTAGTGGCTCCTCTTTGGGGACTAGAGGACGCGCCGGCTCGGACCGCGATCCATTCCCAGGGCGGAACTGGTGTTGGTGGTGGGTGAGAGAGGGAGATGCAACAGGTAGAGGCCTCAAAAAGGTGAGTGAAGAGTTAACCGATACAGGGTCCTTTGAGAAGCTGAAAGACGGCCCATGCATACCATGTCGTCTCTCTCTACTGTCAAGCAAGGGTTATCCTCCAAGGGTCGCCAAGCAAGAAGGAAAAAGATTGACCGCTCTCTTCTTGTGCTCATTTCGATTAGACATTTCCCTTGGCTAGCTCGATTGACAGCAGCTCCCCAGTCTAGACGCCACGAAAAGAAGCCAGTCACGTCAAGGACATCTCCAATCCGAGACCCTAACCGGGTGGGTAGTAGCACCTCCGATTGGGCTGCTTCCGAGACATGGGTGGTGTAGGTAGGTGTGTCTGAGCAAAATACATTGGTGTTGAATATCTCTGTGGGGAGACTTTTTTTCGTCTGTGCCGTCTGCAGGTCTATCAGTTCACGATACAAAGGTACACACACACACACACACCCCTCCAAGACACTCTAGATGCGCCGGCTCCCAAGCTACGAGGTTGATCCTGAAAAGCAACAATGGATGTGTTCCACTGCACTGCTTGTCCCGTCCAACCACCTCGACTCCCTTGCGGGCCGCACCAAAAGGTGTACCCCGTTCGTTGGACACGACGACGCGGAATGCCGTGTCTCACACGTAGACGCTAAGCTAAGCTTTTTGTTTCCCTTGAGAGAGAGAAAAAAAGCATGTGCGATGATGGTTGATAAGACCGTGTGTGTCCCCCCCTCTTTCGTTTCTCCTCTTCCACTCCTCTCGGTACACTCACGCCATCATGTCGTCTGCAGAGGTCAAGAATGGCCATGCCACTAATGGCCACAGCCAGGAAAAGGCTCCTACTCCTCCCAAGCCACAGCCCAAGGCTCCTGGTCAGTCTAATCAGAAGAAGGAGGGTGCTTTGAAGAGCTTCAAGAAGCTTAGGGTTCTTTCCAAGAGGCCGTTGCCTACTGAGATGGGTGATGGTAGCTACAGGACTGTGGTTAACAGACCTCGTCTCAAGGAGGATCTTCGTCGTCTCAAGATAAAGGGTGAGTTTGTTTGTTAGAGGATGAAAGCGGTTGCTGATGTGTCATAGATCTCAAGACGCTGCTTGAGATTGTCAAGGCCAAGGCCAAGGGCGAGACTCAGCAAGATGACAAGACCATGATCATGGAGAGGACAATTCAGATTGTCGCTGGATTGAATGATCACTCCAAGGTTCAAGAGGTTCTCACCAATAGTTTCATCGACAAGCTTTGGAACTCGCTTGATCATCCTCCAATGCTGTACATGGGCGACCAGTACCGCTTCCGCCAGCCAGATGGATCTCTCAATGTGAGGAAACATGGCCTCTGAGGATCAATTGACTTTGCTAATAGTGGTATAGAACCCTTATATGCCCAAGCTTGGTGCTGCCAGGACTCCTTATTCCCGATCTGTTCGTCCCAAGGGAATGTCGCTTGGTGCTCAGCCTGATCCTGAAGCTGTGTTTGAGTCTGTCATGGCTCGTGATGGTTTCAAGAAGAACCCGAATAATGTTTCGAGCATTCTGTGGTACTGGGCCACCATCATCATCCACGGTATGTACTAGAAACTAGACTTGTTACAACAATCGCTGATCAGACAGACCTCTTCTGGACCAACCTCAAGGATCCCAACCAGAACGACTCATCGTCGTATCTCGACCTCTCCCCCCTCTACGGCAGCACAGTTGAAGCTCGCGACTCGATCCGAACATTCGAGGACGGTCTTCTCAAGCCAGACACATTCGCCGACAAGCGTCTTATCGGAAACCCTCCCGGTGTCTGCATCATCCTCATCATGTTCAACCGATTCCACAATCACGTCGCTACAAACCTCGCTGACATAAACGAGGGCGGTCGCTTCTCCAAGCCGGGACCAAACCTTGATCCTGAGGCTGCGGCTGCTGCTTGGAAGAAGCGTGATGAGGAGCTGTTTGAGACTGCGAGGCTTGTCACGTCGGGTTTGTACATCAACATTACCCTCATTGACTATGTTCGCAACATTATCAACCTTAACCGTGTTGATACCACTTGGACCCTTGATCCTCGTCAGGAGATGGGTGTCTCTGTCGGTACAAAGGAGGGTTCTGAATCTGGTACCGGCAACGTTGTCTCTGCCGAGTTCAACCTTTGCTACCGCTGGCACTCTTGCATCTCCGAGATGGACGACAAGTGGATCCAGGACTTTTACGTTCAACTCCTGGGTGAAAACTATGGCGCCATGGACATGCGAGCCTTGATGATGGCCCTCAAGAAGTTTGAGATGTCTATTCCTCAAGATCCTGCCGAGCGAACCTTTGGAGGCTTCAAGCGTGGCAAGGATGGCAAGTTTGACGACAACGAACTTGTCGATGCTCTTGCTACTGCTATCGAGCAGCCTGGTGGTGCCTTTGGCGGCCGCAACGTTCCTCGCATCATGAAGCCTGTCGAGATGCTTGGTATTATCCGTGGTCGCAAGTGGAACTTGACTGGTCTCAACGAGTTTCGTAAGCACTTTGGTCTAAAGGCTTATGATACCTTTGAGGAGATCAACTCTGATCCTGAGATTGCCGAATCTTTGCGCAACTTGTACCAGCATCCTGATTACGTCGAGCTGTACCCTGGTATCGTCGCCGAAGAAGCCAAGACACCCATGGTTCCTGGTGTTGGTATCGCTCCGACTTACACCATCTCTCGTGTCGTACTTTCCGATGCCGTCGCTCTTGTTCGGGGTGATAGGTACTACACGACTGACTACCACCCTCGTAACCTGACCAACTGGGGTTACAAGGAGGTTGACTATGATCTCAACATCAACCACGGCTGTGTCTTTTACAAGCTCTTCATCCGGGCTTTCCCTCAGCATTTCACTGGTAACTCGGTTTACGCTCACTACCCCATGGTGATTCCCTCCGAGAACCGCAAGATCTTGACGGATCTTAAGCGTGCGGATAGGTTCGACTTTGATCGACCTAGCTTTACCCCCGTCCGTATCAACATTGTGGGATACAACGCTGCCAAGTACATCCTGGAGAACCAAGAGATTTACAAGGTGTGCTGGGACGAAGGTCTAGGCCACCTCATGGGCGAAGGAGGTCGTCGCTTCATGCTCTCAGGAGACGGAGCGTTCTTTGCCCAGCAGCGCAAGTGCATGGGCGCACTGCTGTACAACGACACGTGGAAGAGCGCCATCAAGTCATTCTACTCCATGATTGCCGAGAAGCTACTCGCGGAAAAGTCGTACAAGCTTGCGGGCAAGACGCAGGTAGACGTTGTGCGGGACGTGGGGAACCTCGCTCACACGCATTTCGTGTCGCGCATGTTTAACCTGCCTCTCAAGACAAAGGAGAATCCCAAGGGTATCTTTTCCGAGCAGGAGCTGTACAAGATTCTTGCGGTTATTTTCGTCTGCATCTTTTTCGATATTGATCCTGCCAAGTCTTTCCCGTTGAGACAGGGTGCTCGCGAGGTTGCGCAGGCGCTTGGCAAGGTTGTTGAGATGAACGTCAAGCTTTCCAATGGTATTGGTATGAAGGGGTTGTTTACTGGCAAGGCGAACAAGGATGATCCTCTTGCTGCGTATGGTGTCAACATGGCCAAGGGACTCAAGAGGGCTGGGCTGAGCACTGAGGATATTGTGTGGAGTCAGATTCTTCCTACGGCTGGAGCCATGGTTCCGAACCAGGCTCAAGTGGTGAGTGATTTTGTTTATGAGAGAAAGATGGGATGCTAACGGAGTGATAGTTTGCTCAAACTCTGGATTGGTATCTGTCGCCTGCGGGTGAAAAGTACCGTCCTGAGCTTCATCGCATTGCCGCTCTTGAAACAGGCGATGAGACTGACGCCCTCCTTCTTGGCTACGCCATGGAAGGTATCAGAATGGCGGGTACATTCGGTCTCTACCGTAAAGCCGAGTCAGCCGACGTGATCGAAGAAGACAACGGCGAAAGAGTCGAGGTCAAAGCAGGTGACCGAGTCTTTGTCTCTTTCGTGTCAGCAGCCAAGGACCCCAAAATATTCCCCAACCCAGAAGTCGTTGACCCACGACGACCTCTCGAGTCGTACATCCACTATGGAACCGGACCCCATGAGTGCCTCGGCCGAAACATTAGCCAGGTTGCACTCACGGAGCTTTTCCGCGCCCTGTTCCGGAAGAAGGGACTTCGTAGGGTCGCCGGTGCTCAGGGTGAGCTGAAGAAGGTTCCTAGACCTGGTGGGTTCTATGTTTACATGACTGAGGATTGGGGAAGTATCTGGCCTTTCCCTACTTCTATGAAGGTTACGTGGGATGGAGAGTAAATTGAGTCTCGTGTGTGTTTTTAAGGAATGCTATGGGGGGCTGGGATTATACCATGGGGGTTGAGATTGCTTAGTGATATCACCGACGCTAATACTGATTTTTCTTTTGTATTTTGGACTTTTGGTCTGTTGGTTCGTCTTGGCAGCTTATGTGAAATCCATCCTTGTCAGGTTAAGGTGTATCAGGCCCTGTTGAGATGCCGGGTCAGGCAGTGATGTCAAGGCAGTGAGATCTCAAAATGGCAACGATTACGCGAGGTTGCATGTCCCAAGTATAGATCTGCGGCTTGACCTAAACCTGAGGCGGTGCTGTTAAAAAGATTTAACTTGTGGCGGTGTACTCCGTACATAATCCTTAAAATAAGGCTGGATGCATTATTAGCCGAGGCTTGTTCACACGCCTTGGATGGGCTGGGTACAGTACCCCAACAGGGCTGTGGCCTCCCATTCTGCGGCCATACACATTTCCTTGGCATTTTCCCCTAAACCTTGTCTATTTCACTTGAATGCAGGTTGATAGGTGAATATTACACCTTCGGACTCCGTTGAAACTTCGGACTCGTTGTCAAATCACCCTGCAATATCGGGAACTGACCCTCTGAAGGATTTCAAGGGGGCGGTCATCATCCATTCCCCTCAGTAAGCGCTTACGCGCTAAGACTGATTTGTGTTTTTTGCGGGCTACACCGCAGGAGAGTGCTGGTCGTTTCACGATCCGTTTCTTGATCCGCGATTGAGGGACGTTATTGGTTGTGAATGACTTTTCAGCTTTAGAGTCAAGAGGTCTTGCCGTGCCGTTTGTGCCGTATAGACAGGAGAGTTTTGAAACATTTTTGACTCAAATTATTCTGGGTGTATTCAGGGGCGAGTTTCGGAGTGGCATAAAGAGTCAAGGCTTGGCTTCTCCTCTGGCTGATTTTGATCGACATCTCTTTTTTTCTGTCAGACTGGTACAGCCCCTCCCCCCAGCCTTACAAACGGACGGGCTCCATTCACTTTCTCTCTCTTCCTTGTTCTTTCCCGCTTACATTCCCTGTTCAAATCTGTTCGCGGCTGAGCTGCATTGTTTCCCGTTCTCCACGTTCAGGCTGTGTCTGTTTGTCATTGATCACTCCTTTGTTCTTGAGCACGTTGTTATAAACACTGGTTGATGACCCGTTGATCGACGTCTTCATCCATATTTTCCATTCACAGTCTTTTTTACTCTCTCTCTCTCTCATATACCCGTACATCAACGTACACACCTCTTAGAACAACGACAACACAACAACACCACCACCACCACCAACAACAAGATGAAGTTCCTCTCCCTCTCGGCCGCAGCCCTTCTCGGCTTCGCCAACCTCTCCCTCGCCGGTCCCCTCTACGCCGCACCCATCATCGAACACGCAGCTCCCAAGTCAGTCAAGTGTGATCCCAAGAACGAAGAGTGCCGCACCGCCAAGCAAGCAGCTCCCCACATCGTCCAGGGTCTTTTCGACCACGGCATCTACGACGTCAAGGAGATGGCCGCCGTCATCTCCCTCATGGCATTCGAGTCTGGAGACTTTCAGTACAAGCGAAACAAGTTCCCCGGTCGACCTGGTCAAGGAACTGCAAACATGCAGATGCCCCAGTGGAACCTCCTCTACGCCCAGAGCATCCCCGAACTCAAGAGCAAGTGGGGTGACGTCAAGACCATCGAGGGTATGACCAACGAGACTCTCAACGCTCTTCTTGACGATGTCGTCGACGACAAGTACAACTTTGCTTCTGGTCCTTGGTTCTTGACTACGCAGTGTGAGCCCAAGGTTCGTGTGGCTCTGCGAAAGGATATCGATGCCGGTTTCAAGGAGTACATGGATTGTGTGGATGTCAAGATTGATGACGGTCGTCTTAAGGCTTTAAACTTGGCCAAGGAGGCTTTTGGTCTCAAGAAGTGTTAGGGATGCTTTTGAGTGGGCCGTTTTCGATTCTGTATTAGATACCTTGACAAATGCCATTAAATGATTTCATCTTCATCCTGTTCTTTCTTGTGTGAAGTATCTAAATCTCGTAGCGGTCTAATTCGTGGTGAACAGGTCGGTACACAAAATAGTCAAACTTGGCCTCTGCACAAAGACCATTCAAGTCAGAGCATGCCACGCCTAGGAATGAACCAGTGAAGCTTCCATCTCCTACATGTCCACCGCATTCGTCCGATAGGATAGAAGCATCCAAGACGGGACCGTATTCTTTCAGTTCATCGCCTTCAAGGGCGTAGTAAAACTGGAGCTTGCTCATACGGATGGATAGAGCTAGCTTCACCTTGCCCTCGTTGGGTAGCTTTATCGGCTCCGCCTTTTGAGGCTCGAGTTTTCCGAGGGGAGACGAATCTTCTGAGCTCATGATTGAAAGCTCTCTCTGACCATCAGAGTGTGCTGTGACGGTGAGATAGAAGAAGTTGTAGCGAGAGTAATACGCTGTAAGACCAGCAAATTGTCGCTCGTCCTCTGGCGAAAAGTCGATGATTGTCTCGGCGTCGCAAGAGAAATGTGTCTGTCGTCTTGCGACTAGAGATTGCTCGAACCATGATCCAATTGACTCGCGACCGATCAAGGTGAGCTTTCCGTCGTTGATGGAGAAGATGCGCTCTGGCTCTGGTGTTCGCAGCCACTGAAAGTCTTGGTCAAGACCATTCTCAAACGTGTATCGCTTCTCAGCCCAGTATGCCGTGTCATCTCGTGCAGCAGGTAGATCAACCAAGAGACTCGGGACAGGTCCATTCTTGACATGGAGCCAGTCATCGTCACCCCAGTATGCTTCCTGAATTCCCGTCTCTCTTCCCAACACGCACCTGCGCTTCTGACCAATCGGCCTTCCAGTGAGATGCACGATATAAGTCTTTCCATCAGGCGTATCAACAATGTCACCATGTCCAGCCCTCTGCAACGCAACATTGGGAGTATCCTTTGACGTGAGAATATGCTTCTGAGGATGATCCTCATAAGGACCCCAGATGTTTCTGGACCGCGCAAGCGTCACAGCGTGGTTATATCCAGTTCCTCCCTCGGCCGTCAACATGTAGTACCACCCGTTGCGCTTGTACATGTGTGGTCCCTCGACGAACTTGAGGTCTGTACCTTGGTAGACGTTCTTCCTTGGGCCGACGAGTTTGCCTGCTTTGGGATCAAACTCTTGGAGCATGATGCCTGCGAATAGAAGTGGACGGGCGCGATGATCCCAGGTCATGTTGCTGAACCATTTTCGACCATCCTCGTCGTGAAACAGCGAAGGATCAAACCCGGAGGAGTTGGCGTAGATGGGATCAGACCACGGTCCTTCAATAGCCGGAGCGCTAACGATGTAATTATGCGTATCCTTAAAAGACCCATCTTTACGCTTAACATCCGTATAAACGAGCCAGAACTTTTCTCCATCATGAGTGAGACAGGGAGCCCAGACGCCGCAGCTGTCTGGGTCGCCGCGCATGTCGAGTTGGCTCTTGCGCGTGAGGGGACGGACGACGAGTGTCCAGTTTGCCAGATCTTTGGAGTGGTGGATCTGGACTCCTGGGAACCATTCAAAGGTTGAGGTTGCTATGTAGTAGTCGGTGCCTACTCTGAGGATTGAGGGGTCGGGGTTGAACCCGGGGAGGATTGGGTTTCTGACGAGAGGCATCTTGATGGTGAGGAAAGGCAAGACAGTGACAGATGTGAGAGAGAACGAGAGAGAGAGACAAAGTCGTGAGAGGTGAGT
The DNA here is from genome assembly GCA_013186415.1 of Fusarium sp. NRRL 66088. Taxonomy (NCBI): domain Eukaryota; kingdom Fungi; phylum Ascomycota; class Sordariomycetes; order Hypocreales; family Nectriaceae; genus Fusarium; species Fusarium sp. NRRL 66088. The sequence continues at coordinate 38,498 of JABCKD010000159.1, forward strand.
GATCAATTATTAGTACCCCACGTTCATTATTCATGACAGCTGATGTCCCCGAGGACGGAGCTTCAATCATGACATGGCATTTAGCCTGAATACACACACTCTCATGCCAGGAAACGCGGGGAGGGAAAGAGGGGATTCGTCTTACGATTAGCGTGCAGATCTTTTTGACCTCTGCTTGACCAATTGTCGTGCTTTTCTATCGACTCCATAAATGTATTGCACGTCGGGTTATCCAGCTTCAATTCCGCTCCGCCATCTCTTTTATCCAAACGCGTACTCGCAGCTTGGCACGTTGGACAAGGTCCAGTCGGGAAGAAGACCCTCTCCTCTATTCGCCCGCCATGTCACCTTGGATATCCATACTTCCTGGAAAACTCTCCCAGAAACCCTGTGTCGTATCCGCAAAAGTAGCATGCATATTACTCCCAAACTCGAAATTGGTGTCAAACAGATCAATATCAGCCGGGGCGATAAAGTTGAGCTGATCAGGAGCAAAGTCCACGGCAGCAGGAGCGGCGGCATCGTTTTCGCCGTCTGTCGCACTCTTGGGTCTTGTTGGTAGCTGTGTAAAGGGTTGAGAGGAGGAGGAACCCACCTGCTCGTCGTTGCTCTCGGCGTCGGGTTGTCGGACTGGGTCGGGTTGGAGGGCTCCGTAGTCGATTATTGCGTTTCGCATTTCTCTTCTTTCGCTTGGTGTTATTGCTTGGTCTCCTTCTGCTTTGATGTTTGTGTAGAATATTTGCATCGCTTTGATCTTTTCTCGCTGGGATATGTTAGTCAAGGAAGGATGGGTATGAGGTTGAGAGAGGGGGGGGGGGACTCACCCAGGTATCTGCCATAGGCCATGCTTGTCGCATATCTTTGAGAAACAGTAATCCCTCGACGATGTGTTCCCGTCTTCGCTCAACTTGATGAGGTGTATCTCCAGGATTTGGGAAGTGATAAAAGTATAACATGGTCCCTACTGCCGTGTAGATAGTAAAGCCGATCCACGGAACTAGACCCCGTAGAAAGTAGAGGCCAAAGGCGCGCATCTCTTGAAGCATCTCGCAGACCTGTTCGGCCACCTCAACCAACTCCTTGCTCGACCATGCTGACCATTGATCCCATTCTTGATCACCCACTCTCGCCTTTTGCATCTCCACCTCTGGGAGATATGACCTGTAGAGAAAGATGACGCTCATAAAGTAGATGCAGTGCATGTAGCAATACGCCTGGCCCTGATTTGACACGCTATGTGCCCTTAACAGGAACAGCTCGTACTGCAACCGCTTAGGCAACGAGTCCTTCCACACATTGAGCCGTGAGAGCAGGAACTGAAAGTCGGATTGTGGTTGCCAAGGTGGTTGATTGTTGTCATGTGTTGTGCAAGCCCATTTCGCAACAGCGCCCCATACGTCGGCGACCCTCATGCTATATGCGACGATGCCGAGGCTCCCTTGCTCGCCCAGCCGGGGTCCTTCGGGCAATGAGCCGTCTAACCTCTCGCAGATGACCAGCTCTCCAAAGTTGAAGCTGTCGGATTCGCAGGGGAGTTGTATTCGCATCTTGTCTGCTGAGAGCATCCTATCTCGGCCTTTTCCTCCGCTGAGGAGGCTATCCATAAGGAAGCAGGTCCATGCTGTGCGCCGTCTCTCCTCGGCGGTGATAAAGTCGTCGCGAGTTGTCACGGATGTTGGTTCCTCAAAGAGACCCAAGACTTGAGCCATTCTGACGGCCATGCCTAGGTATACCCACGCTCGTCTACCCTCACCAGCACCCCAGGAGTGACCGGTAAGCATGAGTAGAACCTGGGCTCGATGAACAGTCGGTTGGTCGACTAATGACAAAACCATTGATCGGGCATGAGTAGCAAATGTGTTGCTGGCCTCAACTTGACTTGAGTAGCCTGGAGGAGCGGCCTGTGAGAACCTGTATTGACGTGGTGAGTGAGGGACAATTGACTTGAGCATTGAGAGCGCACCTCACCGTGATGGCCAGCATAGCCCAAACGAGCAAAGGATCAAGCGTCTTCTCACGTATCCCTATAAGAAGATTGGGAATATGGTGAAATGACCACTTGTAAGAACACCGTAGATAGCTATTCTTAACCTCATCGGTCAAAAACTCAAAGGCGTCCACAGCAGCCAACGTCTTTGACCTAGCAGCCAGCCACTCTTCGGAGCGAGCCTGACCCCTAACGGCCAACTGTGAAGCACTCTCATGCTCACGTCCATGACGCTCAAGACGACTCCGGCGAAAGATGAAGGATGTGCCCTTGGGAGGGAATATGCACTCATCGCCACGATCGCGGCATCGACTGCAGGGTGGCCCGCCCGAGTGGATGCACTACGCGCATCATCAGCCACGGATGATTTGGGGGAAGAGAGAGAGTCAGTCGTATGGTACTTTACGCTTGGAGGATCGACATGCGCCGCAGGCTATCGACTTCTTCATGCCGTCGTGGATTGGGGGAGATGAGATGAGATTGAACGGATTGGAATTTGTTCTGCCTGAGGTTGCGAATTACTAAGGAAATCGGCAATTCGTGTTTGGAGCCTTTGGAGCCTCAGGTTCATGCGCTTGGATGGGATTGGTTGATGGGTGTGAATGTGGGGCACAGCAAAACCTCCCAGGGGGCATTGGAACAGTGACAGACACCATGAGCCTCAATCGACAACATGACTTCTTGATCCATGCCATGTCGGCTTTTGCTATTTTAGTTTGGTGGGGCTATTTCATTTTCCTTGTCAGTATCACATGCAAGTCAAGAGTTGATGTCTCGTGTCTTTACTCAAAAGTTGTGTTATACGTGTCCAGAGTCGTAAGCTAGGTAGGTGCCCATTGAATGCACCGTAGGAAATGGTGTCTCGTTCTTCAGATGCAGTGAATTCCTTTTTACCATTTTAGACACTTCCTTCAGAAGTAGCCATGTCAGCGATGGCTTATCCACTTTAGCTGACCTGACATGACATGTCCAGGGGAGAAATCTTGGCGTTTCCATGTCATTTCCCGTCTGAGCCCCGCGGGAAACGAAAGGCTCGTGACATTCCTTTGTTCAATGCCCGGTCAAAACAAGCTTGTGAATGTGAATGAGGTCATTAACCGTTGATATAAAGTTCTCTCGTGTCTAGAAAGAGCTTATTTATTCGCTTTCGGTATCGCTGTCAGATCTTACATTATGATGCTGATTTGCAACATGCAGGGAATAAATCCCCAGAATCTCAGTGCATTCCCGATGCATGTCAGCAGCACCTTTCGTTTGGCGTCACTGCTTGCGCGTTGTTGGTCAGCTGCTTTCGTTCAGCTGAGGCTCTTGGCCAAGATGGGATCTAAAAAATCTTGTAAATGCTTTCAAGTACTCCGTGAGTGCCGGAGACGGGACTGTACAAGCCCGTGATAGCGCTTAGAAATGCCTGCCTGCCTCTACACAACAACTGGGATTAGGTGAGAAATGGAGACGGGCCTTTTGGCACCTGATGTTGTTACCCACAGGGACCGTTTTACGTCCGGGATCCCCCCCTGTTGTGGCGAAGCCGAGGCATCAAGGGTCCACGTGTTAAGCACAAGATAAAAAGAGATGACGTTGCTGTCCTTCCCGAGGGATGCGAGAGAAGGATATATTTCTGGGATGAACTGTCGCTTCGTGTTGTTTTGCATGTGCCGGCTGTCGCTACCACTCGCACTTGCAGACGCTTGACATTGCTAGTGTATCCAATCATATCCTTTCACGATGGATACGGATAACATCCCTTACCCTACAGGTGTGCTACCTTTACAGCAGGTTCATAAGCCACCTTTCACTATTGAGTCACCCGGATGCGAAAAGGTCCCTGGCGAGACTATTCCTCGACGACACCCCAAAGCAAAAGATGGACTCATTGCGCGACCTGCAGAGGGTATTAATACTGTTTTCGACATTGTGCAACGCAGCGCTCGAGTGTATCCCGATCGCGGAGGTATTGGGTCGAGGAAGCTGATTGAGCTTCATGAGGAGGTCAAGATTGTGAAGCAGAAGAAGGTTGATGGGACGACTAAAGAGGTTGAGAAGAAGTGGCAGTACTTTGAGCTTTCTGGATATTCCTTCATTTCTTTCAAGGAGTATGAGACGCTTGTGCTGCAGTTGGGGTCTGGATTGCGGAAGCTGGGTTTGACGCCTGCTCAGAAGCTGCATTTCTTTGGTGCGACGAGGTAAGCTTTTTGCTATCATCTGGCGATTAGTTGACTCATTGATCTAATTACTTTCTTTCTACAGTATGAATTGGCTCGCCATGTCGCATGCCTGCGCATCTCAATCCATCTCCATCGTCACAGCCTACGACACCCTAGGAGAAGAAGGATTCCAACACACCCTCGTACAAACGCAATCCGACGCCATATTCATCGACCCCCACCTCCTCAAGATCGCCACGAACCCATTGAAAAAGTCCAACGTAAAGACGGTCATTGTCAACGATGCCTGCATCTTTGGACATCCTGACGATATGGACAAGTTTGCAAAGGCGAATCCAGAGTTCAAGGTCTTGACTGTTGCGCAGTTGAGGAGTTTGGGGGAGGAGAATATGGTTGAGCCTGTTCCGGCTAAGCCGACTGATTTGTTTTGTATCATGTATACGTCTGGTTCTGCTGGGCCTCCGAAGGGTGCTTGTATTACGCATGAGGTCCTTGTTGCAGGAGGTACGCTACCCCTTCGCAATTGTTCGTGAGTGAGTGAACGGAATTCGCTAACCTTCAGTTTAGTTGCCGGTATTTACACTTCTGTGGATGAAGTCGTCAGTTATCGCGATACTCTACTCTGCTACCTACCACTCGCCCACATTTTCGAGTTGACAGTCGAGAACCTGGCCATCTTCATCGGCGGCACTCTCGGCTATGGCAGTCCAAGAACACTGTCCGATACATCAACCAGAAACTGCGCCGGAGACATGAGGGAGCTAGGACCTACCATCATGATGGGTGTTCCGCAAGTCTGGGAAACCATCCGAAAGGGCATCAACGCGAAGCTCGAGGCGAGCGCTCTACTCAAGAATGCTTTTTGGGCAGCCTTGAACTTTAAGGCCTTTATGTCGAGATACAGGCTGCCGGGAGCTAACATCTTTGATAAGATCATCTTTGGCAAGGTCAGAGATTTGGCTGGTGGACGGGTTCGGTTCACCGTGAACGGCGCAAGCGGAATTGCTGAGGGAACCAAGCACGTTATATCTCACGTCATTGCGCCCATGATTATCGGATATGGTCTTACAGAGACATGCGCCTGTGGTGCCCTGGGTTCCCCTCTGGAGTTTTCACTCGACACTCTCGGTCCTATTGCTGGCTCTCTCGAGATCAAGTTGGTTTCTGTCCCCGAGTTTGGATACTCTACCGATGCCAAGGTGCCTCAGGGTGAGATCTGGGCTCGGGGCACATCACTCATGAAAGGATACTACAATAATCCTGAAGAGACAGAAAAGGCTCTTACTCCGGACGGTTGGTTCAAGACGGGCGATGTTGGCGAGTTTGATGCTGATGGACACTTGCGGGTTATCGATCGCATCAAGAACCTCATCAAGTTGCAAGGTGGCGAGTATATTGCTCTTGAAAAGCTCGAGTCTATCTATCGCGGTGCCCGGACTGTTATCAATGTCATGGTTCATGCTGACCCAGCTCATTCCCGCCCTATTGCGGTCATCATGCCCGAGGTCAAGGCTCTCATGTCGATTGCAGAGGGCTTGGGCGTGGACGAACATGACATGTATCACGACGTTAGAGTCAAGGAAGCAGTCTTGGAAGATCTCCGTGCCACCGGAAAGCTCGGGGGTCTTGCTGCGATGGAGCTTGTTGCTGGTGTTGTTATTACACATGACGAGTGGACTCCTCACAGCGTAAGTTTGAGATCACTTCTCCTGAGATACAAAATACTAACATATTTATAGGGTCTTGTGACTGCCACGCAAAAGTTGAACCGAAGAGTCATCATTGAAACTTTCAAAAAGGAGATTGCCGCAGTTTTGAAGGATACCCCATAAAGTTGACGACAGAAGGGCTGGAGTTGGTGGGTTTTAACAATAGACTGAATCTTGATATGATCTGCATTTGTACTATATCTAGAAGTTGAACATTATTGGTATCGAGTGTGTGACATTTTGACAGTGTCGATCAGGGGTAGAGGTTTGCTTTTTCTTGTCGTTTGTGGTTAGCCTGGCAGATGGACATTGAACTCCGCAGAAGCAATTTGGGCAGGTTGGGAGGTACTTGGAGATACTTGGCAGTTTTGACAGGAAAGTACCTTGGCTGACAGGAATGTACCTCGTAACGGCGATTGCTTTACTCACTGGTCGAGCGAACCTTGCCAAAGTGATCTCCAACACAGAGCACAATTCATTGTTTACCCACACTGACTGAATCATTGGAAGACAATCGTCACTATCCAGCGTATATATAATTTCTCCATATTACTGGGTGGGGAGACATGTATTGTCTAAAGACGTAGATGCCAATGCCAGCCTGCGTCGATCTCATGGTTCGCAACTCATAATTTACCATACCCAGGTGATCCCGTGAACACAAAAACGTAGTATCCCCTCCTTGCGATAGTTAATATTAGGGAGTAGTAGAGATGTGACTTGACTGTTTTGTTGAAATATTCATATGACATACATACAAGGTCGACTTTAGTGAATGGGGAGATACATGCCAACCCCATTGTGAACTTGGCCATGTCTTGAGAAGCCATTAACCACAATACAAAGAACACAATTATTGACACATTCTGGCCATTAAATCTCAACGTGAAAGGCAAATGCTAACCTAATCATCTCCTGAAGTGAGTTCAAAACCAGCATGAGGATTGAGGCAAGCTATGTCTTTTTCGAGAGTAAATACCATCACACTGAGGCAAGTATTTTTGATCTTGACAAGGGCGGAGTACTAGACGCCATAGCAAAGACAATTTATCCAGACATGCACAGAACCCAATGTCATCCAGCACGGTGATCAAGGAACCATTTGAGTGTTCATCGCCCACGGCGAGCTTTCTCTGTTTCAATCTGCGTATTGCATAAAGTAAAAGTACATTATCATTGACATTCTAATCGGGGCGCTCTGTTGCCCAAGACACCAGCAAAAAAAAAACAAAAAAAAAACAGAAAACAGAAAAGTTCACTCCCATCCATGACCCTTCACCTAACTCTGGACACCACTCGTCATTCCACTAAAAGGGCAAGCCGAAACAGCAGATTCCTTCAAAGGAACATCACCCGCAGAAGCAAGGTGGTCTGCCCTGGCCATTGCCGCAGGACCTCCAGTAAACTCCTCTCCATCTCGGACACACCACTTGGCAAAGAGGTCATTCTGGATCCAGATGACTTTGCTTAGGGCTTTGACCATTGCGACACGGCGGGACATGGGGAGGACACTGTGGGAGAGGATGGACTCGGTTAGGACGTGTTGTATCACGCAGAGGGTGGCGCTGATGTGGATGTATTCGACGCGGAGGGGCTTGCTTCTTCGTAGACCGACGTGCATGGCACTGTAAAGCAGTTATTAGAAAAAGAACATTTACAGTTGCAGATGAGAGGTTACTTACCCGACGTTGTCTAGGTACTCCCAGAAAGCCATCTTGGACTGATCCGAGCAAATCTTTGTAAGGTACGAGTTCAAAAAGTTCTTCCTCTCCTGAAGTTCAGGACTATTATCATCCAAGACACTCTCCAACGGCGCCTCTGACCGGGTATCTCTAATATCGAACGCTCGGGCCGTAATGTCGAACTGAAGGAGCTTTCTGTAGACGATGTGTACCACGGCAGGGATTAGGTCCTTGACGAACTTGGACCCGAAGGCCAGTGCTTCCAGATCTCCTACGATGGATGGGTCAACAGGGATGTTTTAGAGTAAAGGTTGGGGGAGATGTACGGTCATCGAAGTCGAGGAATTTGTGGAGGTAGTCGATTCGAGCTTCGAGGCTTGTGTAGAGTGATTTGCGGTCGATGTGTTCCATTGTGTCTGACATTATTCGAAGTAGGGAGGTAGGTAGATCAGAGTAAGCAATCAAGGTACCAGGAGAGGAGAAAGAGATAAGACGGAGTCAAGTAGTACGTCTGACACCCTTTGGACACAGGCAAGTCCATGACTATTTATCAGCATCTTCATGTTCACGTAACAGGGTCCTCCAAGCCCCCTATACGCGCCACGCCTGACAATTCATGCACGCGACTGGCTACTGCAAAAGAAAACAAGGGCCTCGTCACGCACAATCATCAACATGAGAAG
>JABCKD010000161.1:0-13746 GCA_013186415.1 Fusarium sp. NRRL 66088
TGTTTGTTTTAGAAGTGATCTCCTACTAAAGCAAGAAATATGAAATACATCTACTGCTAGAATTTGGGCCTCTTGGCCCTCTTTTCCTTCTGTTAACATTGAGTACGTGTTAGAGACTGTGGTCGGGACTGCTTGGAACTGCTCGAGCAACCCCGTCCTAGGTGGCATCTTTGCTGCTTGAGCTGCCATAGAGAATCCTCTACACGTCCACACACGGTTGCTTGCCCACCCACGTAGTTCAGCAACTCCGGAGAACGTGACAGCGGATAGGGCAGGAGGACGACTACGAGGTTTACCGCCAGCCGAAAGAGTGGAGGAGGCGTTTATGGAACCTCGTCAAATGGGACAAGGACAGAAACAACACGGGGGCAACATGCACCCTACGCATCGTCTGGCTAGAAATCACAAACAACAGTTATAAAGTTCCAAAAAACAAAAACAATTCCATTGATATCGGCTACCAGAGCCTATATAACTCGCATAACATAACTTAAAAATGTCCACCCTCGAACCCCAAAACCTAGTGCATCCAAGCCCTGCTTTTAACCCCTTGGGGCTTGGGTGTCTCTGAGCGAGCCTGGGGGATCGTCTGTCCCGCCTTCAGCATGTGATCATGGAGAACCCCCATTGTTTGGCTTCCCCAGTCCGAGGACGAGGCAAGGATCGACTTTGAAAAGATCATAAAGTCTCGATCTAGTTGGTAATGAGGAATCCCGTAGGCATTGTAGCGGAAACTCTTGCCCCACGGCATTACCAGCACAAGATTGAGCTCAAAATCCGCAGGAACACATCCATCTAGCTGATCCTTATGAGTGGCAAAAGAGAGGACCTTATTCGCCCCTCTCGTGACATAGGCTTCCAAGGCTAATCTGTGCTCCGCATTCGAGCAGTCAACATAGTACCCTCTAGAATAGCCCCCGCGGCCGGGGAGGGCGACGGCTAGCCACTTTGTGCGCTGCGGGTGCCGGCCAAGGATCTCACCGGTCACCACCGTGCCTGTTTCTGGATCTGGGAAAGTTAAAAGATTGGCATCAGAGGCTCCTTGGCCATGGAACTTGGCCCTCATTCTTCGACGTTCTTCAGAATTGTAGCTCATGTTCGAGTCTTGAGGGCTTTGGTGGGTCTGAGTTGGCCTTTGGCCAGCGCGATATAGTTGCATAAGCTTGAAAGCCTCACTCAGAGTTGTCTGATCAAAAACGCCATTCCATTGGATCGTATTCCACTCGGGTGGGTTCGCACAAAATTCCTCTATCGTCTTTACTGGCTCTTTCATAGTCCGGAGGGAAAGCTCCGTGAAGAAGAAGAACTCCAAGATGTCTCTGTCCGGGTGCCGTCTTCTAAACTCGGGAATACGCTGAGTCATAAATATGTCGAGTTGCTCCTGGGGAAGTGCCTGCAAGCTCGGAAAATATTTTTGCTGATCCTTTAAGAACAGAGTTTCACTTTCAGATAGTTGATCCTTGGAGCTATCCGTGCCCGTTTCGAATTGGTTGAGGTGCTCTCGAGCGCTTTCAAGCCGCTTGTCCATTAAATCCGTATCAAACTCGCTTCCCCATTCAATTTCCTTCCATGGTAGGGGATTCTCGGCAAACTTTTTGATGATTCCAAAAGGATCTTCAGTGCTGTCATCTTGATGGAGGGATAACGTGTAGTTCGCATAAAAAAGGAACTCAAGGATGCTCCTCTTAGGGTCCTTCTGTCTGAATATCGAGCCCAACTCAGTAACAACATGAATGCCCTCTTCCCGACAAAGAGAATTGATTTCAGGAAAATATTCATGCGCATATTTTTGAACAAATGCGAACTCGGCGGCCGTCACTAGGTTTTCAATGGTTGTTTTAGAGTTGTTGGCTGCTTTGCCTTTGCGAGACCCATTACCCGACTGGACAGACCCGCTGTCAGACTCGACTGTTGGGTTGACGGATGACTTGCCGGACTGATCAGTCGGCTTGATAGACCCGCTGTCAGACTCGACTGTTGGGTTGACGGATGCTTTGCCGGACTGAGCATGGTCTTTAGTGTCGTCTTGCGAGGTGGTCCCCGAGGCCTTACGCCTTTCATCTTGTTCATCTTGCTCATCTTGTTCTTTTCTCACTGCTTGCGCGTTCTCCTGGCGAATTCGCTCCAGCTTGTTGCGGGGTGCTGGCCCATTGCCAGTCTCATCACCGGCTCCCGCTGCAGTAGGGAGGGTGATCCCTCTCTTTTGGATGATGGCAAGTAATTGTTCAGTTGTCAATTCAGGCGCGGGTGCCTTGTGGGAAGGCTCGGGAGTGGTATCCCTGGAGGCGGCTGGGGTTTGCAACGACATTATTGAAGTGAGGATTGGAAGTTGATTGTCGATAGGTATTTGGTTGTGGCTGGGCTGTGTTTGTGTTAAATTGAGCTTGAGGTTTGGTTGAGCTTGTATACCTATGTCGTAGCGCTTGTGCGAGCCTACCCTCCTTATATCCAAGACGCTCAGTCGCCGCCTCCCTTATTTACCGACAGAAACAGGATTCGTAGGAGGAAGCCAGTAAACAGTAAAAATCCAGTTCACAGAAAACAGTTTCGGGTTCACGACACCGCTTATGTTGTCGTGCTTGCGGATTTTACATGTGCAGAGATCCTTCTCTATTTTTAAGACTTCTGGCGCTGTCGCAAACTTTCATCACCAGAGATATTGGGCAAAGATGTCTCAGCAGCTCGAGAACTTCCAGCGACAGTGGAGTCAGAACGCCATCACCCGGCCACCCACCCCACACCCATTTGTCAAGCCTCAAAATACCAATGGCTTTGACTCGACTATGGAAGATTTCAACCTAGAAAGCGCTATAAATCGCATCACACCTCATAATATCCAGTCACGGATGAAGATGGCGCGCACTTTACACAAATCCCGGAGAGCTATAGCGATACGACAGTTGAACGCCGGCCGGGACTGGAAGCCGACCAACACCAGTTCCCTCACAAAGGAGATGGGTAGAGGCTTAGATGGGCAACGGGATCTTGCAGAAGCCATGGATGGTCTTGTTTTAGAGGGAAAGGAGGAGGTCATGAGCAACACCGGCCCAAGATGTAGACTGTGCGGCCACTGCTTGGTGGAATGAAGAAAGCATCGAAATGTAATTAACGAGATGGCGTCAAGGGAATGGAGACAGAAACCCTTGTGAATAAACCCCAGTGTGACAAGAATTAAAAGCCAAATGTCAATAATGGCAAAGCAATAAAGCAAAAATCAAACACTAATCATACAGGCCAATGAATCCTCACGTCACTCATCAAACCACACCGAAGTACTCCTTTCCCTCTTCCGCGGCGTTTCGTCTGAATCAACCGGAGATGCCGGACGGGGGCGCTTCCGTGAAGCCCCGGCCCCCTCTCGGTACAGGTGCGCGGGGTCAACAGACTTGACCGATCCGCGCCCCCGGCCGTCGATCTGCGCCAAGTCTTCTTCCCACATAGGTAGTAGCATAGGAGGACTCTCGGTCCTCTTCGGCAGATTTAGACGGAGAGAGTCCAAATCTGGTATAGAGGATGAAGGATGGCACTCCAGGAACTGGGCTACTACCGCCGGCTCCAGAGTCTCTGAACCGGGCTCAGGGCCTGGTCCACCCCAGGCGGGCTCGAGTCCACGATGCGTCTGGTAACAGATCGTGTTTTGATTATCATCCTTCTCGATATACAGAGCCACTCGTACGCCGAGGTTTGTCAGATCTAAGCATTTCCGCATGAGACCCTCTGTCCGAACCTTGAAGCTGCGTTCTTTATCCCGCGGCTCTTTCCAGGGCCTGGTACGCATGGTCGAGCGAGAGGATGGCTGTCAACGAGTCGTGTTTCGAGAAAGGGAGAAGGAGAGATGATAGATCCCGAGTGGTTCTGACTTGCTCTGGAAAGGGATGAGAGTGATGGGCTTGTTAAGGGCGCAGTCTGCGATCTAAGACGAGGATGGATTATGCCACAGGATTCAGCATTCGGCGAGCTTTTAAGTCCACAGAAAGCAGGATCGCGGGATGCTATTCTTATCCCATCGCATGGTTCAGGACGAACCGCGCGCCTATCCTCCCCCATCCGTTTGGTGTACTTAAGCGCTGCGGTGCACCTACACACGCCATGGGCAGAACAACCCCTGCCACCATGGATTTTAGTTTCGATTTTGGGCAAATTTACCTAGTGGTCCTCTGCGGAGCGCTGGCGCTTCCTCTGCTCCTGGTCGGCTGTCGCTTTGTTGTTCTGCTGGCGGAACCCCACCTCCGCGCTTGGGTTGCCCAGTTCAACTATGCGAAGCCGCGACTTGGTGGCATTGGCCCCCGGGTCTCCGGCTCGCAATTGTCGATACTCTTACTTTATCTTGCGATCAATGGCGTTCTCCTCGGCGTCGGGATTGACACATTACTGGAGCTGGAGAGAAGAGCGGCAGCAATTGCTTCCGCCAACCTCATGCTTGTCTTCCTGGGAGGCAGAACCAATCCTCTGGCAGACTTTATGCAAATACCTCTCGCTTCGTATTATTTTGGCCACCGCTGGATTGGGATCGTTGCCACCTGCGAAGCTCTCCTACACTCCGGCTTGGCTTTGTCCCGCCGTCAGAAGCAGGATGCTTCCCTGGTTCAATCCGGATATATAGTAAGTGCCAGAGTGCTCTTACTATTGTTGCTTATCTGACACGCAGTTGGCGGCGGGCGGCCTACTCGCTGTTATAGTCCTTTCTGTTTGGTTTCGCAGACTATTTGGGCGATTCTTTGGTCTATTCCATCTGCTTTGCTCGATGGGGGCTCTCGGGGGTCTTGTCTGGCACGTCTGCGTTCAGCGATCAGCAGGGCCCAGGATCCCTGTCTTTGTGTCGTGCGCCCTCCTGGGCTCCACGCATGCATTCCGGCTGGCCCGGATGTTCATCGTTGGTCGCACAGAGGGCGTCTTAGTTCAACCTTGGGACGATGGCAATATCATTCGGCTTAGAGTAGCCACCAACAAGCCCGTCGGTGTCTTTCCGGGCTGTTACTTCTACGTATTCTTCCCAGGTCCGCTCCCTTTTTACGACCTCTTTCATGGCTACGCCATGATGCCTGCGTGGAACGAGCCAGAGCACAACGTAAACGGCAAGACCAGTAGCCTCACTTTTCTGATCTCCCGCACGCAAGGACAACACTGCAGATCTCTCGGTTCTACCCTGCTGAACCAACGCATTCGCCTCGATGGTCCCTACGGGAGGAGTCTTCAGGTCCATACGTTTGAGACTGTCGTCCTGACCGCAAAGGGGCTGGGCATTTGTGGGGTTTTGCCCATCGCACTTCACCTAGCTGCCCGTCGGCAACACGACGATCGCCTTCGAGATAAGTCAGCCAGATTAAGAGACTCGAGTGACCCTGTCTTCGGCGATCTGAGCCGAAATGTGGACCTGATCTGGTGGCTGGAGCATGACGATCAAGACAGGTGGGTTGGGGATCAGCTTCGAGCCCTCCAAGCCATTGATAAGAAGGTAATGATCCTGCTCCTTCGTCCGTTCTTCTCGCTAACGCCACGAAGTTTCTAGTGGTCTGGTGTGTATACCCAGTGAAAAGGAATCCAGAGAGGAAGCTACCATTTCAAGAGAATGAGTACTGGGAGAGAAAGTATAGCTTTGACTTCAGCGAGTTCTCGCGGGAACTGAGGCAAGAGGCACGATACCCCGGTCAGACAGTGGTTGTTGGTGAGTGGCTAATGAGACGTGAAATTCACTATCTAACTCTGTCCAGCTTCTGGCGATGAAAAGTTTGTAAATTCGATGCGCGAGATGGTTATCCAGAACACGACCTCCAGCCGAATCATCAAGTTTACTGATCTCGAGTATCGTACGCCACAAGGAGGGTTTAGGTCATCATTCCACAGGCCCTTGGACGCTCAGGCTCTGGTCCACTCAGATAATCCAGGGTCACCAGTGGACCAAGGTGCCGAGCTAGGAGAGATGGATGTGACTGAAGGATTTACTCATAAAATTAGAGAGATTGTGTAGACAGACTTGAACTTCTCTTTTTCGACACTAATTGAGTTCATATACGTTTTACTTTCAATGCATTCCACGCCATCAAGGGACTCGCGTCTTGGTTACAGGAACGACATGCGGCTACGTCAGGTAGACGTGCCCACTTAGAGCTCCGTCTCACCCTGCATGCTCTGAGGCGCAATACAAGAAAGCATGTCGCAGGCCTGGATACGTAACCTACAAAACACCCCCGGATGGCAAGAATCTACCTAACTCCTGACTCAGTTCCTCGATCTGCGCAGCAAGATCACTGCCAGCAGTGTCTTCAGCCTGTCGTACGACCTGATGATCCCTTCTTCCAAATACACAATCTAACCCTTGATCTTGGATAAGCCGATCTACCCTGTAAGGGCAGTTGCTAATGCTTTGTCTCCCGACGGAATCCCCACTTAGCCATAGGTCTAATTTCGTATCCATCGCAGCGACCTGCAGTTCCAGAACCCTGCAGAAGGCTTCCCCTCGGCCACAGCCCGCCAATGCTGCGGTTGTCACCAAACTTTCAATGCTCCATTCTAGTTCTGCCCCGCGGTATTGGATCTGGATGCCTTGAAGATTCAAGAACCCGACGAACTTCATCGTCTCCAAGCCCGGAGGAAGACGGCACAAAAGACGAACATGTACAATTTCTGGCGAAGAATAGAACATTGGGGCTGCGACCAGTTCGATGTAGAATAGGCACGAAATCATCCGTGCAGTGCTGGACCTCATAGACAGGACGTTATGGGGCCCTCCCATATACCTGAAAGTGAAGTCAGGTTCGCTTTTGCGCAGGGCAGCGTGTATACTGAATTGTCAGCTTCCGATCATTTTGTGTGCCGCCTACTTACTCAGCTCGCCTTCCCATCATGCGATGGCTTTCGAAGACAAGGACAGCATTTGTGCCGTTAAAACTTGCTGTCCTTGCCATTCTCCATGTTAGCCCCTTACCAAAAGATACAAGAGATTGCTGCTTGTCAACCTTGGGATCACCTAGGTTCTTGAGGTGATATTGGCAGTCGGGCAAAGTCCATCCTTCTAGGAAAATAGTTTGTACAAAGAAAAGTCCTATCAAAATAGGTCAGAGTGGAAAGCTCGACAGATGTGCTGGCTTACCAATACCAGACCCAATAACAAGATCGAAATGCTCGTAAAGAGGAATCCGTATGCCAATCGAAGACTGTAGGTCTTTTAAGAAGTTAAGCATCTGCCACTTAGACTGGGATGTCCCACCCAACTCCAGCACCCGGTTCCCACTCGTCGGCGGCTGCACCAGGATTGGCTTGCCGAGATGCCCGCACAGAGGACACTTCATGGCCGCCTCTGTCGAACCATGGTCCTCACAGGTCTCGCAGATAATTACACATGAGCTGCAAAGCTGGTGTTTGCAGTCCAACGTGGTTGAGGCGAGCTGGACGAGACAGACGAAACAGAATTCATTCTCTATGCAGCGGAGCCAAGCGGGTTGGAAGTTGTGGAGCAAACGGAGATGGGCACGGGCTGAGGAGCCGTGCTGCCTTTCTAGAGAGTAGCGAATGAATCTTTTGCGCACTCGCTGTGTCAATTCATTCTCGCACAGACTCTGCTCTGCCCAGGCCAGCGCAGCCTTGTAATCATTGTCAAACGTCAGTTGTGGAGGGAAGACTAGGCAACGTTAGCGGCGCAGTCAGTAGCCGGGGATGTCGGCCCGCCAGCTCACAGTGCATGCCGGGAGGGTGAGCGTCAAGGTCCAGTGCAGAAGCCACGACCGAGACGTGATCTATGTTGGTATCCTTCGTCGATGAAATAAAGTGAATCAGTCCTTCTGCTAGCCGCGGAGACGGTGGGTTGCGGAGACGGACGGCATGCTGAAAGTTGATGTGATGACCAGTGCACTGGGCGAATTGGATGACAGCAGTCTGAAGAAGGTGCTTGAGGTGGTCACTGCTAAATCCATAACCAGCCTTCTCACGAGCCGCGAATGACGCTTCTGTTTGAGGCCAGAACTCAGCGGCAGCTTTCCAAGTTGGAACCAGCTGCACGCTCTCGAAAGCCCTTTCACCCTGCAAGTATATAGGAGAATCGATTTTATTTTCCTCGGACCCCTTACCTCCTGGGATGGAGCACATCAACCTTGCCCGTAGGCGACTTTCGAACGACTCGACCGCAGTTCGATCACGCCAGTGGAACAGAACCAGGATTTTTGGCGGAGCTGAAACCGCCCTGAACCTTGCTCGGCGAGCCCAAGAGGCGAGAAGTTCTATCACGGGTCCAACACCGCCCAGGTCGTCTAGAAAGAGTAAGACTGTTGAAGCAAATGGGAAAAGAATTTGCCAATACAAGTCGAAGGCAAATTCCATAACCTTGTGTGGTGGGCTGCGGGGCGTCAACCCACACTGGAGACGATGCGTCACTGCCAGTCCTCCCACGTGTTGGCCCTGTAACCCATCGAGCTGGGGTGGGTTATGGAGCTCACAGTCCATTATGAGCGTCGCAAGCTGTACCGGCCGGAATGAGACACCAGCGCTCTGATGGAATCTATCATCGAGTTCCAGGTTCTGGTAAAAATGTCTCTTTTCTGCCCCCCCGATGGAAAGGACCATGCGCGGTTGAAAAGCTTGTCGGTCGAAAAGTTGATATGCTCTACGGTGTTCGACAATGACAGGAGAGAACTCTCGCCGTCTGTCAAACCGTAGCTCAATCCAATTGTGGGACGCCATAGTTAACGCGTGTTCTACTTTGCCTTGTCATCGACGTTGCACGCTGGCATTTTAACCTTGCCCTGTTGACAACACAATCCGGTTCCTGTTTACTGTTTGTGTCAGCATGGGAGGTCAGCCTCCCACCCTTTACTCCTGCTCTCACTGGTCACCCCGATTCCTGATAAGTATCATGAAATAAAACGAGGTACGGGTCGACACGATAGAGCTCGCCAACTCCTCTGTCGCAACTCATCATGGAACTCGTCGGAGTTGTCCGCTGCCCAGTGGGCTCGCTGCTTCCCTACGGAGAGGGTAGGCAGATAAATCCCGACGCTGTCAGGCGCCTGGCAAAATCCTTCGAGATAACGAGATGTAGACAGGAAGAAGAAGAAAACTTTATCCATGGGATCATCACACACGACGACCTCAAGGACATTATCTCGGCACTGGGAATATCTGAAAAAGCTCTCAAGTGCACAACTCGTCAGAAAAACTACCCACTTCTATCCGGCCTCCGGATAGCTTGTCTTGACGGCCGTCATAGAATTCGAGCTTCAATAAAGCACCAGCCTCTCTCCTGGTGGGTGGTCAAGCTGTTGCGCGTTCAGGGCAGCTGGGTAGAGTTCCCGCTGAAAATATCGCTTGCATCGGTCGACCCCCAGATAATCCAGGATCGAATCGAAGCCACCTCGCGGGAGACTCCCTACTCCGATGCCGAAGTCTATCGACTTGTCAGGAAGTATATGAATAGCAACGACAAGGCGAGGGTAGCAGACTTTACTAGCAGACTGTCGAGTCCCAAGCAGGTCAGTTTGAAAGGTCTGCTGAAACGACCGAAACTTGTCAGCGATCTTGACGCCCTAATGAAATTTCCCGGGGTGATAGGAGGGCTTCAGCTAGGCAACATCCATAAGCACCTCGCCCTCCATTGCGACGAGAACTTGTCGTTCGCTTTGCGACACATTCTCCACGTCTGGGAGTATATCACAGAGGACAATCCCCGCACCAATGCAGCCATTACTTTGCATGATGTTCAGTGTCTCCAACTTCGTGCCCCCATCGCCAGCCATGGAGATAGGGTGGCGATTGGCCGCATGTTCGACGACGGAACCCTGCTTCGTGGTATAGAAGATCTGGATGTACGGGACAGAGTGCGACAGAGAATACTATCTCTTCAGGTTATTATTCCCAGTATTGAAACCTTCCACGAAAACATGAAGTTCTTCTCGATAGGAGCTAAAATCCTGAGAAAATACTTGATGGAAGCTCCCACCAGCAGGAAGGGTAAACCGACACTGTTTGAGAGCCTGGCAAGCAAATGGAATGGCGGCGCAGTCCAGCACGTCGAGTGCAAGCCTGGAGAGATCACAACAAGCTCCGAAACCCCGACACAGTGGCATGCGTACACAACTGTGTTTCTCGCTGCTCTCCGGGACTTTGCACGGCTGTCCTTCGAGCACCCCCGACAAGACGTACGGGGAGAAACCATGCCGGCATTTCCAGAGAGCCTTCAAATCACCTATCTTGCTCATCTTGCGATCCAGGTCGGCTTTGACAATCCCAAGATTCGAGAGACATTGGAACTGCGAGCCGGCCACCCCGAAGTTGCCCAATACAAGCCTCAGGACGGGGATCCCGCGGACTGGAGGGGAGGCATACCATTTACGAAAACCTACCAGCAGCTGAGATCGCAAGCATTTATTCCACAGTTAGCCCAGCCTATATCGAGAGAAAGGACCTTCACCCCCATCTTCGTGATCCGGGATATCATGAATGCCTTCTTTGGTGGTGGCATGGACCTAGCCCGCAACAGCCCAGATAACTTGACCACCCTTGTTTCTCCAGCCGTCAGCGAAGTTCCTGGCACGACCTCTCCAGAGACCGACAGGACGTTCCAAGCCCAGCCCGAGGACGTCGCAATGGAGGATCCCGGTGATAATGTGCCGACCAAAGGCCCAAAGCCGCACAAGAGAGCCGTTTCACGCACGCTGGGGCTTAAAGCACGCCGTGTTGGTAGGAAACGCAAAGGGGGCCAGCCTCCAAAACAGCGTTCCCTGAATACCCCAAGAACAATAACACGCCCCTCACCACAGAGGACGCGGAGTCCAGCAGAGCCGGAGAAAGATCAAACCGGTCCGTCTAATCCGTCACATGAAACCATTCTCAGGGATACTGGCCGTAGCCTTCCCGCGAATGCACCTAGCCAGCCTGAGCCAGCCGCTGCAGCGGAGTACCAAGAGATTGAGACACGAGGTCACACAATTCAGAGGGACATTGCCCGTAGCCCTCGCACATCTAGCGCTCCAGAGGTTCCGAGTCCAATACAGCCAGTTACAAAATCTCCCCAGGAGACTCTATTGCCTCCGTTGTCCGTGCAGAGCGAGCCAGAAGCGGGGACAATCATTCGGGACACAGCCCGCAGGCTGCCCCCAACGTCCGATGCGCAACCAACAATACAAGCCGATGCACATGTGCCAGGGGAGCATCTCGTTTTGCCGCTGGAACCAACACCGCCGCAATCATCAACCATGCCGATAAACAGATCGGGTCGACTTCCACAGCTCTTTGCAAATGACCCGGCGGAGCTCTCGGATCAAGAACATCTAAACAGGGAACCAGAGGAAGGCGACGCAGCAACCCAGGGCCTCCCACGGTCAGGAACCACCACAATGCCCAATAGGTCCGGCAGGTCTCTCGAGGGCAAGAGACGAGCGAGTGGGTCAAGGCATGACGATGCGGCAATTAAAGCCCCCCCGTCAACGATTCGTAATGTGTCTGAAGCACCCTCACCCAGACGCAACTCGCGCAAGAGAGAGAGACAGGGATTCGAGGATACCCCCCCGGTCGCCCCGATTCGCGGTATGCGATCACAGCGTGGGCCGAGGGAGGCGATCGAAATTCGACCCGTCAAAGAAGATCGACGACCCACCAAAAGGCCACGTCTGGAATAGGATGAAGCTGGGCGAACCGATGAGGGCAGCAAGGTTACTGAAGAGCCGTATATACTTTAGATTATATGCCTTGATATCAATGAACTGCATAAGCGAAGATGAAAATAACAAGGTGCAAAATGAGGGGAAGAGCACAACGGCGAACATCTTGTTGGGAGCTTTTGCAATGTCCCCACTGCTACGTCAAGTAAGAGATTTCGTTGGTTACCGACAGGCTGGAAAAGGTTGCGACCGTCAGCTCAGGTGAGTCAACGAGTTCCGTGCGTACAGGGTTTAATTGCTTGGCAACCAGGCTCTAGCGTCGGAAGACTCCAAATCCGGATGTGACTCATATAATCACGACCTACAGACAAGGAACAAGAAGGAGAGTCAATTCCTCCATGGTCAGACTCAACTCTGCGTCCCGCTCGCCCAATTGGATTCAGTCTGAGAACACTGGTATTACGAGAGAACGTGCTGGGGTTCACACACACACACATGTAGAAGAGGTGTGGATCGGCGGAAAGCGATGTGTTGAAGCGGGTAAAGTACTTGCATTAAACACCAAGCCTTGCGGGTCCAGCCCCTGACTATAGGTACGTGCATCTAGCTTACGTCACATGATTGCCAGATCAGCCTTGCGCTCACTCAGTTCCTCAGTCACCATCATCCCAGGCTTCAACTCGTTCGCAAAACGAGTGAAAAACTTATCCATACCCCTCTTGATTATCTCAATGGAGTGGCTGACCTTCTCTTCGTGACTTATGCGCTGAAGTTCCATCGTGTCCCTCATAGTAACCAAGCTGGCCTGTAGATCCCCCAGTACACTCTCGAGACGTTCAAGGCTATTCTCCACGCGCTCGAGTCGGCGCTCCACGCGCTCAATCCTACTATGTGTTTCTGAGCTGCCAGAAGATGTGTCAGTGTCTATAAGCAGCCCCGGAGAGACGGCGCCTACCCCTGGCTGCTACCTTCAAGCTGTTCAGGCCGTACAACAAGATTCAATGTGCAGGGCTGGGCAGTCCCTGCGCCCGTCGTCGATGACGGCGGTGCATGTGGCGGAGGTGTACTGTAGGCACTCGTCCCACCAAATGAGTTGAAGTTGAGTTGATCTTGAGGCCGGAGAGGGGTGTTGTCCATGGTAAAAGAAGGATTCCATGAGTTCAAGAAATCGCTGGAAGGTTGTTGCTCTCCTTGCGACTGGAGGGGATTGTCCAGTTCCAAGTTGAAATAATTGTTTGAGTTAAACATGATGGCTTGCAAGAATCCTGTCACCCCTAAAACATGTCGGAAGACTTCGCTCTTATGTGCTCAGTGTGGGCAATGAGGGTCGCGGAAGGGTGTGTGATATGTGGACCAGCGTCGCAGGCTTCCGGCAAGATTAGAAACGAAGCGTCTCTTTAAGCGCTGCCGGATCGTGTTCACGCTAACGTACTGGTTTCGGTTTCCGGATCTCGTTTCCAGCTTCTGGAAATCACACAAAATCAAGCTGCTTGAAAATATAAGGCTGCCTTGTTCCCAGCCGAATCATAGTAACTCCAGCAGACATCAACAATCAACTCCAAGATGAAGCATCTTCTTTCCATCAGCCTTTTTATTCGTGCCACATTTGCCATGGCGAGTGCTGCTTCAAAGTGTCTTTACAACCCCATCGAATTCGTGGCCGGTCTGGACCTGGTGACCATGAGGTGGGCGCTCCACACACATACCTAGGCACTGAGAGCGGCTGACTGACAACAACAGAACCGTTTATCCCCTTTCTGAACCCTGCACAGCAACCATCGACTTTGACGACCAGGATTTCCTTCCTATTACATACACGTTCAAACCAATCCCATGTGATGGACCGGAGCTTGCGCAATTCTCGGTGCCGCTCAATGCTCCATCGGGAGAAGCATACATTACATGGTCAGTTCATTGTACAGGGTTCCTCACCCACACCAGGCTTACAGCCAGTCTAGGCGATGCGCGAGCGAGCTCATGATGT
This sequence comes from Fusarium sp. NRRL 66088, assembly GCA_013186415.1. Taxonomy (NCBI): domain Eukaryota; kingdom Fungi; phylum Ascomycota; class Sordariomycetes; order Hypocreales; family Nectriaceae; genus Fusarium; species Fusarium sp. NRRL 66088. The sequence continues at coordinate 13,573 of JABCKD010000161.1, forward strand.
GCAGCCGAGCGCTTATTACGGGTGGCCAATCGGATCGCAGCCTCAACAATCAGGTTGACAGACCTAATGGGCAGGTCATTTGTGAAGGAGGATCTCCAGAAGACCCCCAAACTTTGGCGACCCACTCCACCACAAGCTCGATATACTCTACCTTGACGACCATCACCAAGCGTC